>VXBI01008947.1:174034-190485 GCA_013397375.1 Toxostoma redivivum
GCTGTGCGAGCCGCGCCGCACCGAAATCGCCGAAATAAGAGATATACAGATAAAAATAAGGCGTATAGGATTGTTCCTCTCTATTCCCCCTCGCCCTTCTTAGTCAGCGCAGACTCTTGCTGGCAAACCCTGTCTGTAAGCTGATTCTTTGGGAGGTAAAATGAGGTTAACGAATTCATCCCGATTTTGCCTCCTACGGCCAAATACACCAGCAAACAAACTCACAGCCAGCAGGTACTCTCACCATCACCTGTACAATGGTGTCCTAAGGGTGTACTGGGGTTCGCTGTGTTTGATCCCCCCTTGGGCACACACACGATAGCCCTAAAACAGATATTGCCAATGACACGGGATTTGTCGGGCAAAATCTGGGAATTTCATGGACCTGCAAGGCAGCAGCCTGCTTGTGTAAGAGATGATGTCTGGATCTTGCTATTGTTCCAAAACATCACCCATCAAATCTTCAAAGCTGAACAGATTTCCGCATTAATACAGTCTCTATTTCCAAATTTTTCCATATAAAAAGCAGTTCCCAGGCCAGAGGCAGCACTGGCACCGGCTGTAGTCTCTCCTCCTAATTGCCAAGTGCATGCAGGGGGTCAGGGTACATTCCTGCCTGCCGTTTCGCTTAGACGAAAGCACTTGTCCTCGGCAGGATGCCCTGGTGGAATGATGGTCTAGTAGTAAAGATGCCTTGTTGGGATGATTGTCCTGGTGTGATGGGTGTCCTGATGGGATGGGTGTCCTGGTAGGGTGGCCGTGCCACCCCAGCTCTCCCTGGGCCCTTCCAGGCTCCTGGGGCACCTCTCCAGAGTGAGGAGAGTCCCGGTCTGCCCGGAGACCGGTGCAGGTGCCCTCCGGGGCGGGATGGCGGAACAACCGACCTGAGGGGCAGGGACCGGGAAAGAGCAGACACAGGCAGGGACCGAGGGAAGCGGGGACAGGCAGGGAGCCGGGGCCGGGCGGGCGGCGGTGCTGCGGGCAGGCAGGTGGCAGCAGATCCCTGTGGAAGGGCTCGGCGGCACCGAGAGTGGAGCCGCCCAGCAGAGCCGCTCCTGGGGCGGAACCCGGGTCCTCTGCAAGGGGTAAGGGGTGCTGTCCCCTCTGCAGGTGTCTGTCCCTCCACACTGGGTGCACAGAGCGCCTGTTCCCTTGGCTGGGATGCTCAGGGTGCTGTCCCCTCTACATCAGATGCCTGTACCTTCCATACAGGGTGACCATCCCAGGAGCGTAGGGTGCTTCTCATCTCTGTGCCAGGGGTTTTAGACCGGATATTACTCAAAACACTTCACTGAAAGTGTTGTCAAGCACTGAAACAGGCTTCCCAGGAAAGTAGTGGAGTCACCACCACTGGAGCGATTTAAAAACATGCAGATATCTCACTTGGTTTAGGGGCAGGCTTGACAGGGCTGGGGTAGCAGCTGAACTTGATGACCTTAGAGGGATTTTCCAACCTTTCCAACAGTTCTATGGCTCTGTATTTTCTCTTCCGCACTGGGTACATTTTTCCTCTGCCCTGGGCTCACGTCTCCTGAGGGCAGGGTGTTATTTCCCCTGTGCACACGTGCCTGTCACCTCTGCATAAGGTGTGTTTACTCTCTGCACTGGGTGCATGTCTCTGCACACAGCGCTTGTCCCCTCGGCAGAGGACGATGTCCCCTCAGCGCAGAGGTTCGTGTGCGCAGAGTGCTCGTCCCCTCTGCACACAGTGCTCGCTTCTCTGCACAGAGCGCACATCCTTTCTGCACAGGGCACGTGTCCCCCCTGCACACGGTATATGGCAGTGCCACGCAGGGTCACGGACTTTCCTCATCCTCCTGGGATCCACACACAGGCAGAAAAAGCGGAACTGAATGCAGCCCCATGGGCAGCTGCAGGGCTGCTCATCCGGGAGTGCACCCAGGACCCCCCTGCCCTGGCTCCCCTGGGTGCCCAGAGAGGATCCATGGTCACCTCAAACCACCGCGGCAAACTGAGCTGGGCTTTTCTTCGCGGGGCTGCATAAAACACATCAGCATCTTCTTGGATCAAGCAAAGGCTCCCTTCACCTTCCCACTATACAGAGCTGACCACAGGCTGAGAGAACTTCCTGCTTGCAGTTTTTTAAGTAGAAAATACTCCTGAGGGGACCAGAGAGCCCTCACCCACCTCACTGAGAGCAGCTACAGGCAAGGGCAGGCACTGGGTACATCGCCGACCAGCTCCTTACATGGGTGCCTGTACCCACTCAGCTGGTCCTGTGGCTTTCCTCGCCCCAAATCTCTCCTGGGGAGGCTGGAAAGGGCACCAAGGCTGAGAGACTGCCAGACGGGCGTGCAGGCAGAGCCAGGAGCAGGCAGGGCCAGGAGCAGGCTGGCACCGGCAGGGTGCAGAAGTGTGAGCCCACGTCCCAGCCTGGCACGCTGCTGGGAACGGGGAGCGGTTGATGCCTGGGGCGCTCCCTGTGAGGGGAAACCCCATCCGAGCCCGGCTTTGTTTCTAGGGCAGGATGTGGGTGCTTGGCCCCGGGGCGCTCAGCCTGCAGCCCCTCCGCTACAGTGGCCGGGGTCGCAGCCCTGTTTCATGTGGCTCCAGCAGCAGAGCCATGCCAGTCTTCTTTTCCAGCAAAGCATCTTCCCATGGGATTGTTTTTAAAACGCATTTAGGGCAGGGCAGACCCTTAAAGCCCATTTCCAGTACTACACCTCTGTTGCAACAAGCAGTGCTGGGAGGCTGCTTAGGCAAAGACACACTGATGCAATAAAGCAACACATTTAAAAGGCAAATGGATGCTGAGCTAGGTGCTGCTTTTCTCACTGGCAAAATTGAGTGCTGAGCAGTCTGGGCACCCCCTGCAGTGCCATGTGCTGAAGCTGGGCAGACTTTGGGGAAATGGTGAGCCTGGACCATCCTGGATGCCTGAAACATCCCTGGGAACTGGTATTGCCATGCTCCCACAGGGCAGACACCGTACCTTGTGCCACCCAGCCTATCAGCAAGGATTACCTGTGTACCCAAGTGACCAATTTTGCTGGTTTTTATTTTTATCTTGTCTCTGGTGCCTTGTCACCAAGGGCTGCAGGAGATTTTCCTGCCAGGCAGAGCAGTCCCATTGCCCAAAGAGGCACAAAATGGGTGAGGGCAGCAGGGCTGGGAAATTACATCTGTGGTGGGGCACACCCAGGAGACGTGTATGAGCAAGCAAGTGCCTAAAAAGTGACTCTTTCACTTGGCAGAGACTTTCAGAAGCAAAACACATCCCATGCATCTTCCCACTGCCCTCCCTCCCCCATCTCAGCAGCCACCCCAAATCCAGGTAGCCAAGCACTGCATTCATGCCTATGGCTACCTGCCCTCCTGTATCTGGAGGTCGTTGCAGCTCTAAGCAAGGTGCTTCCCAAAAATGAGCTGGAAATAAGTGTTTGGAGCAGGAGCCAGGCACTGTAGCTGCAGGTACTTGGCATGGAGAGGCTGCAGGGAAAGTATCCCTTTGGGGATGGATCTGCTCTGCAATGGATTGGGGTTTGCAAAGCATGAGCTCTTGAGGAAGGGAGGTTTGTCTCCACTAGAATTTGTCCAAGTGCTCTCCAGCAGCAGCTCAAGGTGGGCATCTTGCCAACACACATCCTCCCACCGACCATAATGTCTCCCCACAAGTTCTTTCACCCAAAGGAAGCCAAATGTGGTGCAGAGGCACCTGCCATGAAAGCAAGGAAGGGCTGGAGGGGACTAGAGACCCTCCTTCTATTGCTCAAGGAGTTGCAGAGACCACTTAGGGAAGGATATGGGGGTGTTTGTAAGCAGACCTCTCCCACCCTGCAGCAACAATTCCCACACAGGTATCCCAAGTGTTGAAAATGCTAAGCCTCCAACCCAGCCCCAAAGCAGCACTTGTACCTCCAGATAAACTCCTTTATTTCCATCCAGTTTCACCACTGGTACAGAAAATACAAAACATGAAAAAAAACAAAAAAAAAATAGGGTCTTCTGTGTCCCCCACCCCCTGTCCCCGAAGCGTGCCGACTATTTACAGGCAGAGGCGAGCGGCTCAGTGGCAGCAGCTGCACTTGCTGCTGGTCGGCTCCTTGCACACACAGCCCTTGGCGCAGTTGCTGCAGCTCGCGGGGCAGCAGGAGCAGCAGCCTGGGGGGGACACAAGAGTTAGAAGGTAAATGGAAAGGATTGGGGCTCTATGAAGCAGGGGGACCCGACGGAGAGTGGGAAACACCATCTCTGCATGAGCAGGGCTGATGATCCCAAATGGGTTGGAGCTCTCCATGAGGGTCTTACAGGGTAGGGGCAGCTTCCCAGGGCACCCAGAGGGTACGCGTGTGTCTCAATGGGTCAGGGGAAGAGGGAAGGATCCCATGAGGGTCCTACAGGGCAAGAGAGGGAGTGGTGGGGTCTCCATACGGGGTCCGACACGGCAAGAGGGGTTGTCTACAGGGCAAGAGCTGGGAGGCCCCATTGGGTCCGACAGAGCACGAAAGAGTTCCCTTGTGGAATAGGAAGGTGTCCGTGGAGTCCCACAGAGCAAGCAAGGGTTCTCCTATGGAGCAGCGAGGTGCCCAGGGAATCTCACAGTATAAGAAGTTTCCCAATGGAGCAGAGAGGTGCCCATGGATGCTCCACAGGGCAGTGGCAGCTCCCTCCAAAGATAAGGCCGGGTCCCCCCTCCCTGAGCCCCCCACTCACTCTTGCGGCAGCTCCGGCAGCGGCAGTTCTTGCACTTGCAGGACCCGGCGCAGGAGCAGGAGTCACCTGGGGAGCGAGGGAAGGAGAGCGGGATCAGCCAGGAGTCAGGAGTTAGGCGGGAGCCAGGCGGGACAGGACGGGGCACTTACCGGCGGCACACGTGCAGTCCTGGGGGTCCATGGCTCGGCTCGGTTTAGCTCAGCTCAGTGTAGCTTGGCTCGGTTCGGCTCGGTCCGGCGGGACGGCAGCGGTGCAGAGCAGCGGCGGCCGCCCGCTATTTATGGGGCAGGAGCGGGGCGGCGCTGGCGCTGCGCACGGTGCAGCGGGGCCGGCGGCACCGGGCCGTGCTCACCGGGGGCGGTGCCGGGCCGTGCTCACCCGGGGCCGTGTTCACTGAGGGCCGTGCTAACTTAGGGCCGTGCTCACCGGGGGCGGTGCCGGGCCGTGCTCACCCGGGGCCGTGTTCACTGAGGGCCGTGCTAACTTAGGGCCGTGCTCACCGGGGGCGGTGCCGGGCCGTGCTCACCCGGGGCCGTGTTCACTGAGGGCCGTGCTAACTTAGGGCCGTGCTCACCGGGGGCGGTGCCGGGCCGTGCTCACCCGGGGCCGTGTTCACTGAGGGCCGTGCTAACTTAGGGCCGTGCTCACCGGGGGCGGTGCCGGGCCGTGCTCACCCGGGGCCGTGTTCACTGAGGGCCGTGCTAACTTAGGGCCGTGCTCACCGGGGGCGGTGCCGGGCCGTGCTCACCCGGGGCCGTGTTCACTGAGGGCCGTGCTAACTTAGGGCCGTGCTCACCGGGGGCGGTGCCGGGCCGTGCTCACCCGGGGCCGTGTTCACTGAGGGCCGTGCTAACTTAGGGCCGTGCTCACCGGGGGCGGTGCCGGGCCGTGCTCACCCGGGGCCGTGTTCACTGAGGGCCGTGCTAACTTAGGGCCGTGCTCACCGGGGGCGGTGCCGGGCCGTGCTCACCCGGGGCCGTGTTCACTGAGGGCCGTGCTAACTTAGGGCCGTGCTCACCGGGGGCGGCGCCGGGCCGTGCTCACCCGAGGCAATACTCACCCTCGGGCCGTGCTCACCGAGGGCGGTGCTCAGCCTGGGCCGTGCTCACCCTCGGGCCGTGCTCAGCCCGGGGCGGTGCTCACCCTCGGGCCGTGCTCAGCCCGGGGCCGTGCTGTGCTCACGCGGGCTGTGCTCTACCCCGGAGCCGTGCTCACCGTGGGGCCGTGCCGTGCCGTGCCGTGCTTACCCGGGTCACGGACCTGCCCGTCCACCCCCGCTCCTAGCCCGCTGCAGGCAGCCCGGGGTGTCCCAGCTGCATCCCCCTGCCCCCGGGTGCTGCACTCGCGGGGACCGAGAAGCCGGAATGCGCGGGCTGTGCGGATAACAGCACTGGCATGGCACTGCCACCAGGTCCTGCACACTTGGGACAGCCCCGTGACGCTGCCCCGTATGTCTAGCGCTGTGGTGCAGCAGTGCCCCCCACCTGAGGGTGGCTGTGGGGTGCACGGGGCTGTCCCTGAGGATGAGACTGACAGTGCCCCACTGGAGAGTGGGATAGCCCTGGCAGCTCCCGTGGGGCTGGAGTGCTCAGGTGGCCTCCCAAGACGGGTGAATCATAGAACACTCTGCGCTGGAAGAGACCCACAGGGATCATCGAGTCCAGCTTCTAAACCTGCACAGGACAACTCCATAAAGTACACCATGTGCCTGAGTGTGTTGTCCGAAAAACTTCTAAGCTCTGTCAGATCTTTTGCAGTGACCACTTCCCTGGGGAGTCTGTTCCAGGGCCCGACTTCCTTCTGGGTAAAAAAACATTTTCCTAATACCCGATCTAAACCTCCCTTGACAGAGTTTCATGCAGTTCCCTCAGGTGAGCATGGGGATGCAGTGTGGTAGCTTGGCATTGCCAGCTGGGAGTTGCGGGGAATCACTTTCTTATTCCTGTGAGTTTTCCACCCTGTCATAGTGTTTATGTGCCAACTGGCTTCCGCCACCTCGCACGTGCCTGTGGTCAGTTCAACATCCAGCATGGAAAAAAATGTGTGGACCAGGGCCAGGCTGTCCCCATGCCTGCACTCCCTGCTCTTGGTGGTGTTGCAGATGGGGCAAGCTGGGGTTCAGAGCCAGTGCTGTAGACAGGAGCCTGGGCCATTGGGCTCTACGACCAGGAGAGGTTCAGTGACCCAGGGTGGTTGTGCCAAGGAACGGCTCGTGCTTGTTTGCAAAAGCACAGAGTTGTTTTTTCTCGGCAGTGTTTGCCAGCATCAGTGAGGTGAAGCCAGCAGGCATTGCACACGCCACTGGCTGAGCAGGAAGGAGGAGAGGTGGAATAACTGAGCACGTGTGGTGTCACTGCACATAAACATGGGTTGTGAAATAACTTCCCTCCTGGACACCCCCAGCACAGTGCTTCGGGAATGTGCCGCACCCACGGGCCACCCCCGGGTTCTGCTGCACCTGTAGTTGAGGAAAACAGAGCGCCAACCACCAAAATGAGATCGTTTACCCCTGCATGAGGCCATACCAAATGAGGGATGACTGTGCGGGGCCAAAGCTACAAAAAAAGCAGGGGAATTCCCAGATTGCTAGGAATCCTGCATATCATATATGGAGGGGCTGTGCTGGATCCCAGGACACATTGTCCTGGCCCGTGTTACTATGAGCGGGAAAAGGCAGCACAGCATCCCCACAGAACTGTATGTGAAGCTGTGATGGGAAAAGAGCCTGGAAAATACCAGATTTCCCAATATGAGCATTTCCATTTATGAGATCATCCCGCAAGCAGAACAGGGAGGAATGAATGAGTATCCCCTGAGCCAAGGGCTTACTGAAAGTCAGTGCCAGACATCAATGGGGAGAGGAGAGCTCAGAGGGGTCTCCTGTATTACTGGTGTTCCGATTTCCCAAGGTACGGAGTAGTTAAACCCAAGTCTGCTCCCATATAAGAGAAGTGCCGGGTCCAACTCTGATTCTATAACAGTCACAAAGTGAGCAGCAGTGCTGGAGCTGCCCAGCATGCGTCTCAGGGCTCAGAGTTGGGATGCTGCAACCTCTGTCTTCCTCCCCCCCCACTTCCCCTGAAGGCAGGGGACAGCATCCGACAGCTGCTCTCCATCATACTGCCATGGGGCACAGCACAGAGCCATGGGGCAGGACCAGTGCAAACCCACATGGGGCCAGCAAAGCCAGAGTGATTCTGTGAACATTGCTGGTTAAACCAGATGTTTTGCGATAAATCCCATTAGCAACCTCTCCTTCACTCTTGTGAGTTCACCAGTGATTTTGTATGGTTGGCACTTACACCTCTCTGGATTGGAAGGAATAAAGATAACCCTGATCTTTGCAGGAGTTTAGTGTGATTGCTCCATGCCTGCCACATGTCTGCCCTGCCTAAATTCAGCTGACATAGGGGTGGCCTTCACACCCATCAAACGTGCGGGGTGATGGTGGCATCTCAGGGAATATCCTGAGGGAGAAGCCCTCTGGGAACAAAGGGGTATCCCCTAGGGATTGGCACTGTGAGCAGCCTGTGGGCAGGGGTGTTGTGCTGTAAGCTGTGCCAAATCCCTGGCTGAGTCCTGGTGGTGGTGACTGGGTGGGTCAGGAAAGGTTCTTGACCTAAAAAGTGGCATGAACTGTATTTGAGGAGTGTGGGGACAGGCAGAACCTGTCATGTTCCTGGGAAGCAGTAGGATGGCACGTGGCACCTGGTGCAGCGTTCTGGCAGCAGCATGGCTGTGCTTAGGCAGAGAGAGAATCACATCCCATTGTGGGTTTGCACCCTGGCATAGGCATCCCACCCCATCATGGGCAATTATGCTCCACCATAGGCATTGCCCCCCATCACATCTTGTCATTGGGACCCTGGTATGGGCATTGCAAACCACAGTGGGCATCACACGCCAGTTTGGGCATCATGTCCCATTACAGGCACTGAACCCTATTGCAGGCAGTGCACCCTATTGTGGGGTTCACACCCCATTGTGTGCACTGCACCCCATAGTGGGGAACCAAGTCACCTGAGGCTCCCCAGGAGCACCCAGCCAGGCTGGCAGAGGTGGCAGGGGGGTAAGCAGTGTGGTTCTTCCAGCCAGTTCGACTAAACTGCCAGGAGGAAAATTAAACCTGTTTCTCTGCCACCCCACCTGCGGTGGAAGCATTCCCCCTGGAAATGGGCAGGGCTTGGGTGGTTATTACAGTGAAAGCTTGTAATAATGAGCTGCTCATTAGCCCTGAGGATCTCTGGTGGAGGAGACAGCATGGGATTTGCCTCTGGGTAACAGGAGAGTGAGGGGGGGAAAATCCCTTGTTGTGTAGGGAAAGTGTTAAAACAAGAGTCAGAACTACTGGTAGGGAGAGCAGGGCCAAAATTAGAAGACAGGAGCAAAAATAAGACACAGGCTCTTTGCCATGACCTCCCACACACACTGTCCTCCCGCTCCCCAGGGAAACTGCCGCTCCCAACAGAAATGTCAAGTTCCTTATGGACCTTTATATACATATCACTTTATTTAGGTATCTTATTACATGTCAAAGTGACAAACACTAAAGAAATCTGAACACATATATAAAAAAAGACAACCAACATACACAATAAGGTTATTCTTCTTTGGCCCCCCCCGGATGTGCATCACACACAGATGTGCAGCCAGGGGTCCCCTATTTGCAGCAGCTGCACTTGGCGGAGGGGGGCCCCTTGCAGACGCAGCCCTGTGCACACTTGGCACATCCAGCAGGGCAGCAGGAGCAGCAGCCTGTGGGAGAGACAAAAAAAAATTAAGGACATTCTCGGGAAGTCTCAGGCTGGGGCTCAGAGGGTCTCACTGTTTTGGAGAACTCCCATGTATTCATGTTGCTCCCTTCTAGCAGCATCCCCATTCTTGGCATTGTCTTCCAGGGGGTTTGTGCAGCCAGGGCTGGCACTGGAGAGGCAGGGGGAGAGTGTGGAACTCCCACGGGCTCCCCAGTCCCTCTCTTTGCAAACCCTCATAGCACACAGCTCTGTTGTGGGTGACAGTATCAGGAGCACCCAGAAGAAATCCCAGTGCCACCCCAGCATCCCCTTGTGCTGAGCCTGGGGTGCTATTGAGGGGAATGCTCAGGTTTAAGTGGTACTGAGAGACTTGTATTGCCTGGAGAGGGAGTGGGATTCACACTGTGCTTCTTTGGGGAAAAAAAAACATATGTGAGGAATAAACTCGCCACCGGCAATGCTAAGACTGATTTGATTCAGCGCATACACGGATGAGTAGTGAAAACCCCCCGAGTGTTTCTGCCCCCTGCCGCCCCGGGGGGCTCAGGTATCCCCTTACCTTTTTTGCACGATGTGCATTTGCAGTTTTTGCATTTGCAGTTGTCCCCGCAGGTGCAGGTGCCGCCTAAAACATGGAGAAAAGGAGAAAAAGAGATTGAGAAGATGTGAGGATACCAACAATCCAGAGATCCGCGGGGAACAGCACGGCGTCCTCTCCGAGCATCCACTGATGCTTCAGCCTCGCTCAGGGAGGAGGTCACGGCATTCACAGCCGCTTTCCAGTGAGACGCTCCCAGTGTGACACCGCAGTGCTGGGATAGGATTTTAGCTGCTGGCCCAGCCCGTGCGAGAGAGAACATCGGGAGCGTCGAAGGAGGCCGGCGGGCGGGAGTGTCGGTGTTCCCGCAGCGATGCTGGGACTCCCGCTGCCCCCCGGCATGGAAGGAAACGCTGCCTTACCTGTGGCACAAGGGCAATCCTGAGAGTCCATGTCGGGCTGGGCTGGCTGCCTGCTGTCGGACGCGTTGGGCGACGGGAAGGAGATTTGGCAGGGTTCGCAGCCGCCTCCTATTTATCCTTGGCCAGGCGAGAGCGAGTGCAAAACCTCCGCCCCTGCAGCCTGCGCACGGCTCAGCGCGGCTCCTGCCCCGGGCGCTGCTGATTCACTGCCCGGGCGGCGCAGCGTGACCTGGGGCTCCCGCATCCCCCCGCATCCCCCCTCCCCGGGTGCTGCGGCAGCAGGGAGATTGGAGGGTGAGCACCCCTCTCTGCTGAGATGTTGGAAGGGCTGCAGAGAACGGCCAGATCTCATCGTACACATGACACCTGTCTCGGGAGTGTTGCTGCACTCGATGGGGCTGGGGGCTGAAGGGGTGCACCCAGGGAGCACCCACAGTCCAACCCTTGATTGATTGATTGATTGATTGATTGATGCCAAAATCTGACTTGGGGGATACATAAATCCAGGAAGTGCCATCACTGCTGGGAAATCTCAGTCCCCTCCTTTTAGAAGTGGCACAGTGGGGTGATGGGGAGCTGGCATCATGAGGTGACAGGGATTCACTCCTTGCTTGAGACCCTGTCCTCTGGTTCTGACACCTTCCCCACAAGTGGGAGCAGCAACAAGCTGGACTGGCCTGGCCAGAGCCTGCCATGCCCTCCCAGTGCCCCAGGACAGTGGCACCCACGTCCTCTTGGCGCCATGCATGGCACCTCAGGGCCCTGTCTCCTTCCTGGCTGTGGTGCTCCATCCCACTCTTCTGAATTAATTTCCGTGTGCCATTACCTCAGTGTGCAGGGGAGGAGGGTGGCAGGCAAGCTGCCGTCACCCTGGTCAACTCCTCCAGCGGGTTTTACCCACCCACTCTAAAACACAGTGAGGGCTTGGGGTGGAAGGCACAAAAAAAAAAAGATGCTTGCTGAGATTTTTGGTGTGAGGACAGTCTACTTCATGTGCAGGAGGCATTGTCAGCCAAGGAGCATCCTTCCTCCTCATTCCTGTGTTTCTATGTGCTCCTTGGTGTCAGTGATACCCCATCCTGCCTACCCCCTCCTCTGAGACTCCTTTGCCTTGGGGTTTTATCCCAGCTGGGCTTTTGCCTGAGGTACCTGGCTGAGGCAGTTTGTTGATGTTAATCCAGCCGAAACAGCGGCCCAGGGAGTATTTTTACCACTCAGCTGTCTGGGCTTGTTGGGAGCTTGTTGGGTGACCTGATGGGGAGCATTGCCAGCACCCCAACTCAGCGTCTCCTACAGCCTCTCCAGGCCAGTGTGGGAAATCAGTAGGGAAAAACCAAAGAAAGGCAGAGCCAGTGGGCCCCTTCCTCAACTCCTCTACCCTGGAGCAGCTTGTCAGTGTCCTGACATGCCAGCCCTGTGGTCATATGAATGTCACACTGCTGCTGATGCACTGGGGCATGATGGCAGGGGACGGTGCCAGGGACCAGGTGCATGCCAAGAGTGTTATTGCTCCTGTGGGAGCAGGGAAACACAAACACAGGAAACACACTTGCAAATGGTCACCTGCCACCCTGGCTACGGCCTCCTAACTGTGTTGGTGTCATGACAGAGGGATAACATTTCCTTGGGATCTTGCATTTGCTCTGCTCCTTGGCTGAAATAATCAGCCAAGCACTCCTGTAGCGCAGTAATATGCCGAGGGAAATGCTTCCTACCATGTCGTGATGGATTAATGGGGAACAGCAATATCACTGTTGCATCTGATGTGTCTTCCCCCACAGCCTGGCACCCTTGGACACCCAGGCAAAAATTGGCCCTGTCCCCAGCTGGTAGTGGGCCAGGGATACAGGGACAGGTGGCTTCTCCAAAGTGGTCCCTCTCCTCTAGCCTAGGGGGAGGAAGGTGAAGCCCACACAAAGGGAAGAGAACTCTGCCGTGAAAGGACAGTGTGCAGGAAAAGCACTCCAGCATCTGTTCTCATTCAGACCCCAGCCCTTTTTACCTTCTTTCCTCTCTTTCTGCACAAAGGAAAAAAGCATCTTCCAGGTGATGTAGGACTGGGAGTCAGGAGTCTGGTAGATCTTACATTGCTTTTGGTCTATTCTGTAATTGATTTGGGATACATTCTAGAATTAATTTGGGATTGGACTGGAATAGTGGGTTGTCAGGCAGACACACACCAATCATGCCACCTCCAGAAGCAACCTGTGATTGGGGTGACAGTGATGAGCTGGGGACACCTTCCTGCTTTTTAAATATCCCCCATGACAAGGTCTTGCCAGCCACATTTTGCCTTCTGGCCCCTGCCCTCCATTTGCCTGGGTGTTCTCCATCATTTAAATGGGCCTGATGCTGCTCCCCAGAGCCAAGCAAAACAGGCAGGATCCCTGCACAGAATTTATTCACCAGCCCTTGCCGTACCAGAGCTGTACCCCTTGGCTCTCATGTCCCCTACGTGGGAATCCTGGCTCTGTCCCCAGGCACATCCGTGGCAATTACCCCGAGATTTGGGTGGATTAACATGGGTGAGTCAGCTTGATGCTCCAGTGCTCCAGGCAGAGCCGGAGATGATGTTCACTGGGGGAATGGTGATGGCTGAGCATCACCATGGGCATGCCAGGGACAGGGCTCCCTAGAAAGGAGAGAAGGAAGCTGACAGCTTTCAGGACAGTGTGGCAGAGGCACCTGTTCCTGTGACACCTGAGGTGTCTACAGCTGATTGCTGAAAGCCACGGGACGGTGTCAGGGCTGGTGCTGGTGACTGGCAATGACTCAAGGCTGGTGCCAGGCAGGTGAGGAGGGAGACACAGCAGCCAGCTCCCGTGGAGGTGAGCTGGCACAGGTCTGCCCTGGCTCTCTGCTAAAGGACACATAGCTCCAGTCACCTTTGGGCACACAGAGGTGCATAATGGGCCAGCATCAGCCTCCAGCTGCCATGGTGCAGCTACGCAGCACGTTGCCTTCTGGGGACCCTGCAGACTACTAAAAGCCCCCTCTCATGGCATGTGTCCCACAGAATGCTTGCTCTGGGCTCATCATCCCCTCTGGAGCAATGATGGGTTTGGTGACTGCTCCTTCACCCAGATACATCCCAGGCAGCCAGGGGGCTCTACTGGCACCAGGGCTCATTGGGTACAGACTGTGGGCAGGGATGCAAGGAGCTATGAACCCCATGTGGGCACAGCACCGAGACCCTGGGGATACCATGCCCTTCACCATTGTCTGTTGCTTGCCAGGCACGATGCTGATGCAGGGTACCGAGGTGTGGCTCTGATGCTGCAACGAGCAGGGGCAGCTCAGCTCTGCCTGCTCCAGCTTCCTCTTTATGTTGGTCTCTGGGCAGGAGAGCCACGGCTGGCCAGGGCTCAGCTGCCAGAGGTACCACAGTCCACCTGGGACCAGTCTTTTAAACCGAAATAGAGAACATAAAAAATATTTTAGCACCCAGCAAACACCCACCACATGCAAGTGCTGAAAGCCAGCAGGAAGCCCTAGAAGTGATTGCTGCTTAGAAAGCAGGCTTGGCTTTGATCTGAATCTCAGGTTATTGTTTGCTGATGATAAACAAGTGTTTGAAACACGGGAAATAGGTGCTGACGTAGTTTTATTTTGCTGGTGCTTGCCAGCCCTTTGGCAGAGGAGGAAGAGGGTGAATCACCCCTTGTCTGCCCTGGGAAGCCATTCCCAACCACTCCCCATGTGCATAGGCAAAGCCTTGGAAACATTAGGGAGTGAAACCGGATCAGTGGGGTGACCTCAGGCTGTGAAGACTTCTTTTTCCCAGAAAACTGGGAGCAAAGATTTGTTCTGCTCTCAGTGGCAGACATTAGCTAAGCTTATTGTCTTTTCTCCCTCCTTGCATCTCCCTGGGAACCTGCCTGCTTCCTTGCCTGCACCTTGATTGCAACTTTAGGAAAATACATCCCAGCTAGTGCTTCTCCAATATTAGCCATCAGCAAACACATGGGATGTCCCATTTTCCTGGGGAAATGCCCTCCTTGGGGACTTCCTGGCCCACATCACGGATGTAACCATAGGAAGGCACCTTCAGTGAGGGCCCGCTGGCAGTGGGAAGGGGACAGGCAGATTTCCATTAAGCAGGAATTGCACGACGTGCAATCCTGGGATGCTTTCACAAGCCGGCAGCACTCTTTGATGTGGTCTCTTTAGGAGCCACCTTGTGACCCAGCCGGCTGCGCTGGGGCTGGGACTCCCAAAGCCGGGATTATGAGTAGGGCTCAGCTGCCGGCTCATCCTATAGCTCCAGGCAAGGGCTTGGCCCTTATTCCTTATTTCTTATCTGGAACGGAGCTATCAATGCTACCTTCCCCTTGAAGAAGCAGTGCGGAGAGGGTAGAGATTTACTCATTACTGATTTTTAGGGAGAAGGGAAAGGAAGAAATGCTGAGTTGATGCCATGAACTGGGTCTGGAAGGGTGAACTGACCTTGCAAAGTTCCTGCCAGTTTTGGGGTGTGCATCCTGAGAGACCCCAGCACAAGGTGGGAGCTCCTGCCTGGCAGGACAGGCTTTTGGGGCCAGGTGATGTGTGTTGGGGCATGTCTGGAAGATGAAAGGGATGATTCTTCTTTTGATCATGAAATTCTCATAAATGTTAATGGGAATTACTTCGAGGTCTAATGAGGGTTGAATTGCAGCCCCCAAGGGAAGGAAGGGGTTGAGGACCAACCTAGCTTTGGCTGGGAAATAAAAATGCTTGAATTTACTATGTCCCTCACCCGTGAAAGCAGAAAATCAGTGGGTCAGGGGCTGCCCAGCATCCCTGCATACTCTTCTGGGAAAGGGATTTGTCATGTGTCCCCCACTCTGCCCAACACTGCTGGCAACTGCATGACAGGCTTAACTCTAGGCATCATTTTAATTCACCAGTCTAACATTTTCCCAGTGTACAGTTCGGATTTTCTTCTTTTTCTTTGGTTTTGTTTTTTTCCTTACATCTCTCCTTCCCTTTTGTGTCTTTCAGGTTCCCACAGACTTCAAACTCACCTGCTCCAACTACTCGCCGCCTCCCCTGGCTGAAACGTGACCTAGAGTTTCCAAGTATCGTTACCTTGGGCATATTTAATTATTATATTCCCCTTTAGTTGCTAATTAGAAGCCAAGAGTAGAGGGGATGAGTAATTCCCTGGGATGTCAAGTATATACTTGCCTGAGCTTGCAAAGAAAACATCAGCCCCCTCTGTATAAAGGTGTGAAATAAAAAGATGTGATATTTTCCTTGATGTCTTTATAACCTTGCTCCTGAGATCCAGAGATCCTTGCTGTCTATCCTGTGAATGATTCACGGATCCTGCCTCCCCCAAGAGCAACGTAGCTGTAGAGCCAGGATCTGACACAACAGCTCTTTACATCCCCATCCCAAAGTGTCTCCCATCCCAGGAATGGGAATGGGGTGAGGGGGGGAGAAATGCTGCTCCAGCTGGGGCAGCAAACCTGGGATGGCAAAAGAGAAAAGCCCCTGCAGGCAGGCTCATTCTTCATTTTAAGGAGCACTTAAGTGTGCAGATGCAATTGGTCATCTCTCTCCTTGAAGGATTAGGATGGTTATTTTTGCCAACATTTTCCCAAACTCAGTATCTTAGCACTCCTCAGCATTCCTCTGCCAGGCAGATAAAGGCATAGCGAATTTTTGGTTACATTTGAAGTATTTTCCAAGAAACAGCTTCTGAGTGTGCAACAGTCCTCATACCTGTTGTGCTGTCAGGGCCAGCTTATCCATGCAACCTGCCTGGAAAGACAGCAACCTGTGCCAAGCATGTTTGATTATATAATCTATATTTATAGCTATCTCTAATTTATTATATTTTACTATATAGTATGTATTATATTAAATCATAGTGGATTAAACAATGTTATACAAAATGATCACAGCGTATCAGTTATGTTAGTAGGAGCTAGAAAAGAGCAAACACTGGTCACAGGGCATTGCCTTGCCAAATCTGTGCAGAGTAGCAGGAAGGAGGATGGTGATGATCTCTTGCTGGATTTTAAGACCCATGTTCTAGTGAAGAAGCTGAAAAATCCTTCAACTATAGTCACATTA
>VXBI01008947.1:192676-221716 GCA_013397375.1 Toxostoma redivivum
GCCCCGCCCCGCGGCCCCTCGCCCATCATGTTGGTGCCTGTGTTCACGCTGAAGCTCAAGCACAAGATCCTGCCCCGCATGGTGGCGCTGGGCCGGTACGACGGGACGCACCCCTGCCTGGCGGCCGCCACGCAGGCGGGCAAGGTAACGGGGCAGGAGCAGCCCCGGCGGCTGCGGCCCGGCCAGACCCGGCCGAGCAGCCCCGGTGGCCGCCGTCGAAGCTGCGCTAACCCCTTCCAGTTCCCTGCTCCAGGCTGAGCCGAGCCAGGAGTGGGGGCTCATTCCCCTCACCGTCCGCAGGCCCAGGCGCCCGAGCTGCGTGCGGGCACGGGGAGCTCGAAGCCTCGCTCTGCTGCAGCAGGGCGCTTGCAAACGTTGATTGCAGGTGACGAAGTTGAGCGGTAGCAGAGGTGCCCAGAGAAGCTGCGGAGTCTCCAGCCCTGGGGATATTCAAAAGCTGTCTAGACACAGTCTGGAGTAACATGCTCTGGGGGACTCTGTTGGAGCAGGAGGTTGGACTAGGTGACTTCTGTGGCATCTGCTAGCCTGAACCAGTTTACAAACCCAAGTCGCCGAGTAAACGGAAGTTTTCTAGCAGACAACGGGATTTTTTGAAGCCATGACTTTTATCGTGCAGTTTTCAGAGCAGTGAGCCTTGGCACTGTTATAAACCAAGCTCTGTGCTGATAACGGGGCTGAGGTTTCTGTGGGTGATGCTCAAACAGCCTGACGGGAACAGAGAGCATCCTGTGTGCTCTGTTTGAGTTAGAAACATAAACAAAACAGGATTAAGTACAACCTGACTAATAAAGCATAGGTTGAAGCATAAACCCACAGAGACACTTAAGTTGGAAATACAAACAGGTTCATCTGTGATGTTTCCCAGCATTATTAATTTTATTTCGGCACCTTTAGGAGCAGCACAGAACAAGGGCTTGTCTGAGGGACAGACTACACAGCCAGAAAGTAAACTGTTGAGCCTGTGATCCTCTGGCTTGGCTCCAGGCAATTACAGTGTCTTGAGTATTGGTCAGTGAGAGTAAAACCATATTTATCATTCATCCTATTTAAACTAACCATGTTCACCTACAGATGGAGGTTACAGATATGTACCAGCTAAATTGTCCTAAATGTTTGTGCTGTTTTGCAAATACTGCTACCAGCTGGAGGTAATTTGTTTAGTTGTTGCTCCCTTTGGTTTCCTATTTTTGCCTTACTCTGAACACTCGTCAGTTGTCATTTTCAGAAACAAACAGAGCAATGATGTTGCAACTCCACTGGCCAGAGCACTGTTTTTCCTGCCATTTCCCTTTTTCTAGTATAGTTTAAAGAATAACTATGAGAAATAGTCTTGTCTGTAAAACTCCCAGTCTTCTGTCCTCATTTAGGTTGAGGGAATGCCTTCTTCCCATTGCAGTTATTATCCAAACAATAGTCTTCACTATTTGTATACAAACAGATACACGTGTTGTATTAATATTTATATCTTTGTTTCTACAGGTTTTTATTCACAATCCTCATGCCCGGGGGCAGAGAACAAACACAAACCGAATGGTGCAAAGTAACCAAGATTCGGACATTTCTCTTCTGAACATTAATCAAGGGATCACTTGTCTGACTTCGGGAGTGCTGAACCCTCAGCTGGGTTATGATTGTCTTCTGGTTGGAACTCAGACCAATTTATTGGCTTATGATGTATATAACAACTCAGATTTGTTTTACAGAGAGGCAAGTTCATTTAACTTTTTTTTTTTAGTACCACCATAATTTTCTGTTTCTTGGAATTGTAAAGATTACAGTTTTTCCATTACTTTGTCAATTAATTCTGTCTGATCTATGCATTATTCCTACTGCTATATTCAGAATGTTTTGTCTCTAGAATATCTGCAGTATTTCAAAATTAATATATGAAAATTTACTCTCACATATACAGATACACATTGCATTCATATGTCACATCATCTAGCAGACCAAATTTTAAAAAAATAATAGGCATTCAGAGCTCAGCTAAACTGACAGTGATAATGTTGGAGGCTCTTCACTTGTGTGCTCTGATGTGTTATTGACTGCTGTTTGTTTTTTCTTTAATGCTTCTCTGTAGGTTTCAGATGGAGCCAATGCAATAGTTCTTGGAAAACTGGGAGATATTTCACCTCCACTTGCTATTGTTGGTGGAAACTGTGCCCTGCAGGGCTTTGATTATGAAGGAAATGACCGTTTTTGGACGGTAAGGCCATGCATAATAGTTTTGATGTTATTAGAAGATACTTTCAATGGCACTAAATAATCTTGGTTTTTTAAAAATATGATAACTATTAATTTAGTTGTTGATTGTTCTTAATTTGTCTCAGACCTTAAACTGTGTTTTGGCCATGTATTCAGTGCACCCACATGTTGCTTGAGCACTGATTGTGTCAATTGTTCTGTTGCAGTTGAGATAATAAAAAAAATTTCAGCTTCTGACAGCTATGACCATCACTGAGTACTGTCCTTCCCTTTGCAGGTTACTGGAGACAATGTTCGTTCATTAGCACTGTGTGACTTTGATGATGATGGGAAAACTGAGGTTTGTGACCATTTACACATGAATTCAGCTGTCTTTGTGGTCTTGTAGTAAAATGATAATAAAAAAACTTAGATTATCAAATACAACTTACATCACCAGTAAAAGTTTTTAATTTTTCTTTACACCAGGAGCAATACAATGAAATGCCTGTCATCATCAGTCGCAAGGCATCTATTTCCATGGTATTTCTTGAATATGGTTATGAACTCTTTTAAATTTCAGAGAAACAACTTGCAAGCTTACATGTAAAAGTGAACTTTCAAAAAGCTATTCGTTTGAAAAGCTTCACTTACACTTGGTAAAATCAAGAAATCTGTCTTCACATCCAGCCCTTCTGTTTCCTTAAAGTGACATGGGGAAATGAAATACTCTTTGCTTTGCTGATTTAAAATGACAATAACTTGTAACACACGTCTTGCTGATAATGATGTGAGACAAACAATAGGAAACAGCTGCCATTCTGCTCATGCAGCCTACAAGAGATGTAATGGCTTCCTAGTATACATCAGATGCAAATCAATATGAAGTTAAATCATTATGCTAAAAATACTTACTTTTGTCATCTGTCTTAAAACTTTAAACATAATTACTTGAGCTTCTTTGTTTAGTTCCTGAAAAATCCTCATTTGGAATATCCAATTGGACTATGTAATAGTGATGTGGGAAGGGCCTCAACAGTTTTCATGTGTTTTTTATAAGCACTAAACTGATACACATTCTGCTTGATTGGGATCTTTAGGAAGTGAAATGGTTTCAAGTTTTCAAGTTAATTTCTGCACAGCACCTCTGTATTTTTTTAATGTGCTAAGAGGTGTTTATAGAAAGTGGAGACAGCATATAAAGATTCAGAAACCAGGAAACTGATCTATGGCACTATTTGCAAATGGTTTGCACTGGTGCTTTTAAGTGGGTTTTGCTGTATTTTTCTGCTTGATGGAGGTTCATTCTCAGCATTTGGTATAATATGGTGCTACTTTGAGCTGAGTAGAGCTGGATACAATATCTGACTAACTTGTTGGGCCAGTTACTCTAACATGCATTTACTGAGATATTTTCAGAGTTCTTTTTGATCTTAATTGTCTAGGTGATTTTAAAGAGTTTTAACTTATTTATTTGCTTCTATTTGTGGCTTTTGTGAAATTGCCTCTGGTTTAAAACTTGAAGTTCTGAGAAAATGCACAGAAGCAGCTTCCTAAATTATCACTTTATGTCTTACTTGGTAAATTACTGTGCCAGCTTCATTTCTGTTCTTTCTGCCCAGTAAAAACATGTTTACATTTAAAATTGACTGATTTGAAAGCTGCATAAATATAATTCTAGTAGCTAACAGAACTAACTTGTCACTGCCTTCCTCAGGGTTTTTAGATTGATGAAGGTTACTTTCTGCCATATTGCAAAAGACTTGTGGGGCAGAGCTTTGACTTGCTCTTTCAATTTTCTGTCCAGTGGAATGAAGGTCACTGAGGTGGATGTGGTGAATCAAACTAACAAAAAAAATCTAGGCACCTCTGGAAAATACAGCATCACCAGTAATTGTTTCAGGATTGTGTGTTTTTAATCTGGTTGTCTTTTGCTGGTGGTTGCAACTTGGTCAAGAAATCTGTGTTTCTTAAATATGTTAATTGTTGCAAATAATTTCAGTAGCTGCAGTAGACTTAGCTTGGCATGTTTTAGGTTGACATAATCTGAAGCATCTTTACTTGGGAAGAAAAAAAGCCTTTAATATTTTTAAAAATCCAACTTAGTTATGGATTTGTATCTCTTTGGCCAAGTAAAGATGAAAGGCTTATGGGTTCCAGTGGGGAAAAGTACTACCAAGTTTTATACTTTGATTTGATGGATGACTTTATAGACAAGGCACAGAGCAGATCTGTTCCTTGGTTTCTTAATTTGCAAAAGAGAACCTGACAATTGTCACCATCTTCAGTATGAACTTTACCACTGGGCTCCTTTCCAGTTAATGTCTTCTACCTGGTGAACTAGGAAACAGGAAAAGAATGAAAATGTGGGAAATATTAAGGAGTGAGGATGCAGAAGACCCAATTCAATCCCTATTGGTATAGTAATTTACATCCAGATAAAGCTGATTTTACTCCTGCTTTGCAGCAGTGGCAGCCACCACTTAGTTTGGAGGAGCAGAGATGGCTGATAGTTGGATTCATTTGGGTTGGTTTGTTTGTCTTGAGGTTTTTGTGTGTATGTTTGCTTGGTTGTATTTTTTTAAAGTGCGGGATCTTCAGTGCAACACTGGCAACATTTCATAGATCTGTTAAAACCTCTTAACTGCTGGACTTGAAATATTAATTTTTCCTGTGGATCCTGGTGCTTGCTTCCTTAGCTTGAATAATTATTTTTAAGGAATACTATTTTTTTTTCAGCTTCTTGTTGGCTCTGAAGATTTTGACATCCGTGTGTTTAAAGAAGATGAGATTGTGGCAGAAATGTCAGAGACAGAGGTAAATTATTTCTGGCTAATGTGTATTATCTTGCTGACAGAGCTGAAAGTGTTGTGTACTCTAAAGCTTCTCTGGTTCAGATTTATTGTGTAGTAAAGTAGTTACTAAACTATTTGGCACAGTATCTATTCTGCTTGAACTACAAAAGTTCGAGTTTAATAATGTCTTTCATTATGCAAGGGGCTTTTTGCTTTGTTTATTTACAAACCTTTCACCTCACTAAGAAAAGTAACTATTCTTGGCTGACATCAGGACCCTGTGCAAGGATGATTAAGGTTGCTGGTTTGTGATTGAAGTTCTTAGTGTCCTCTGAGTAAAAGGATGTCTTTTACAGTTTTCCTCAAATGTTCTTGATGCAATTATGATGATGTAACTTGTCCCTGTGTGTATACCCAGACAGTGCATGGCAGGGTAGAAGGGGTATGCCCAGGCAAAACTGGAGGATTATATTGCAATTGAAGTTACACACTGGCTATATAAAAAGAGCTGTGGTGTCTAAAGTAAGGAATGAGGCAGATAGGTTTACAGAGGGATAAATAAAAGGTGTAGGAGTTGCTGTTTAGCTTAAGAGCTGAGAGAAGATGCCCACTGATTTTGGTTTCTAGGGAGGGAGTAAAATATACTTATCACTGCACTTAGAAGTTTTCTCATGGCCTTGCTGGATCCAAGGTAGAGGAAGGTCAAGGACCTTTGTCCTTAAAGATCTGAGGCCTCGCTGCTGCCCAAGATGGGACTAAAAGGCTTAGCTAATAAACCACTTATGAAGAGCTATAAAAGGCCAAGCCAGGCACTGTTCTGAAAAAGGAGGTTTTAATTGTATCACTACAATTAAAATTGGGCCTGTAATATGTCCTGCTCTCTGTGCAGTGGCTAGTCAGGTCATTAGATATTTCTAATTAAAGGGATGCTAAAGGTCTGTCACTCTCAAGTGTGATTTATTTCCAGATCCTCAGTAGAATTGTATCAAATTCACACCTGCAGTCATATGAGGCCTGTTACAATTCGGCTGTTAGAATATAAAAGGACACAGCTGAACCTCCTAAACATTTCTTTTTAGGAAGGTGAATTCAGGGAACAGTGTCTTTGTACATTATGTTTGGTTTGGAAGTCTTGGATAGTTTTCATTTTCTGTGTTTAATCACTTACTCTGGTGAAGCTGAATCTGTAGACTGTTTTGATTCTTATAAATGGACAATAAATGTGGGTTTATTGTTACCTCTGAGTTTCTGACTGTCTTCTATCCTTACTGGGTGCTTGTAATTTAGTTTGATACTTAGGAAAGACTCTGCAGAAGACTGAGAGAGGAAAAGATAAAGGGTTTGGAAACAAAGTTTTGTGGTAAAACATCCAAGGAGCACAGTCAGATGAGTTTACATAAGAAGTTGGGGAAGAATTTAATTGAAGGAAGTCTGTACTACATTGTACAGAAAACCAGACAGATGATTGCAAGTGTTCCTCCTGACATGAAAATCTCTAGTGTCAGTGTGTGAAAAAACCTGCATTTCAAAACCCTGAGAATCTCAGCTCAATAAGGAACGAGTCTTAAAAGGAGTGAGAAACAGGCAAAGTTATGACTCTCAGGTCTTTCCCCAGAGCTTATTCAGGTAGGACACCTAGCCTGGTGTTCCAAAGAGGTCCCACTGTGTGAGTTTTTAATTTTTATCGTACTAGTATTGGGCAAAGATTTTCTACCTATAGTATCTCCAGGGCTTTCCTAACCCAAAGTTGAACCTTTGTCATCATCAGCTCCTAAAGCTTAAGTAATATTGTGTGTAGTTTCTCAATGACAGTGTGTTAGCATTGATGACCACAGGAATCCTATGAGCAGTTGTTTTGCTGCCTGTGGTAGGAAATAGTTGGTTAAAGTACACAGTTTGAGGGCAGTTCTGCAATCCTTCCTGAACTGTGTCCTAATGCTGGCAATGCAGCTTGTATGAGGAAATCCTACAAGGCCTTCAGTGATTTCAGACTGATTCTTAGAAGTAGTTACTTCAGTATTCAATGCTTCCTACAACAGACTTACTTACCATTTAAGAAATGTAGGATTCATATGATAGATCTATAGCCTGTTGCCACAAGTTCTCACTCCTGTATCTTCTCTGTCCCTCCTTTCCCCACCAGACTGTCACTGCACTTAGCCCCATGAATGGCAGTCGCTTTGCCTACGTTCTTGCCAATGGCACTGTGGGAGTTTACAACAAGTCAGCTCGCTACTGGAGGATTAAGGTTAGTCCACTGTTGGAGTATCATCACTGGAAGCTTGAAGGCTGCCAGGAGATTTGGTATCTAATTTCAGATCGTTCTGATGTTACCCTTAGGTGAACTGCTGAGCAGAGAACTTAATGTAATTTTGTTCTTACAAAATCTCCCTGTTTTTATAGGTTCATATAAAATACCAGGTCAGTTCCTGCTGTACTTCTGGGCTGTTGGTAGTGGTCTAAACAACAGGGATACAACCATACAGTTAGGGATTCTTCAGCTTAACAAGAGAGTTGTGTTAGAAAATCCTCTGATTGAATCAATAAACTGTTTTTCAGAAACTGAAATCTTGCATAGTCTATGTTCAAGGTTGATTTTTCTCATGATTAACAATTTTCTTGCTCCGGTAAATCAGTTTGGCTAGATTCTTTCCTGATTGTAATATTCTTAATATAAAACAGTATAGTATATTTAATAGTAATAAGAAGATTCCTCACGAGGTAGCAGGAAGAAGCTCATGGTTGTCCTCAGTAGTCTAATTTTATGACAGTGTTGAGGCCTTGAAACGTTTTTCCTGCAGGATTTGGTTTTGTACACTTTGCTTTTGTGAGTTCTAATCATCTGCTTGGATGGAAATGTTTTTAAAGGAACTATCAGATCCTTTGAAAGCAGTGTAGTGAAATAGTAGTGCAAGGGCTGAGATGTCACATGTGTCTGTGACCTTAGAAATAGTAATACTCAAACTTCCTGTTAAGAAGCATAGTTGTATTCCTTTCTGTACTCTCTGTAGTCTCATAGTCCAGTGTTTTGCAAGTGGCAAGCATATGAAGTTTAGAGAACGTACTCAGGCTTAATTTGTTCTTTCTTTTCTGCCCTCAGTCAAAAAACCAAGCAATGAGCATACATGCGTTTGACCTGAACTCTGATGGAGTGTGTGAGTTGATCACTGGCTGGTCTAATGGCAAGGTGAGGAGCTGTAGATATGGGGGCTGTGTTAAGTTACCTGAAGAACAACAACCAAAAAATGAAAAAGACTTAGAAACCTGAGCACTGCAGATCTATTCCAATAAACCTAGTTTGGCTGATGAGTCCTGTGCCAAGTGCAAGATCAGAGAAAAGCTGCTTCCCCTGCTTAGCTCAGAGTCAATTGCTAAGGTGTGGCAAGTTGTTTCCATGGCAGCCGAGATCATGTGCCACATCCTAGAGTTCTTGAGTGTCTCTGTTCAGGTGTGTCTTGAGGACACTAATAATCCTCTGCTGTGTGTTCTGAATGTTCTCAAACTACAGGGAAGACAAAGCAGTTATGTAACAGGAGAGCAGCGTCAGTCTTGACTGTGGCAGGATTAATCAAGCATTATTTCATATTTTGTAGAGGCATTCTGTACAGCTCAGTTTTAGTCTTTTAAGCCTATTCCTTGGTATTCCCCTTTCCCAGAAATTACTATTGTAACTGCCACATCTCTCCTGGATGCAGCTTGCCAGGTTTTTCTGTAAAGCTGTGCTTTTTTTCTTCACACCTCTTATTACTCTAATTAGCCTGCGGCACTTTAATAACTTCATATCAAGCTGGCAGGCTGGAGCCCAGATGTGTTGTAACTTACACTGGATTAGATGTGTAACACTGTTAAAGACAGAACCTCTCCTTCCTTTGCTCCTGTTCTTTTCCACTTGTGGTCTCTACCCAATTTGTTGGTCTGAAACAGTCCATAACTCCTAGAAAGAGTAATGCTGTGACCTGTGCTTTGGAAAATACACAGTGCATGAAACTGAGCCCACCTCACCCTTCTTATCAAATAAAAGATAATTGAAGGTTGTGGTATTTATGTATAAAAATAATTCACCACACAAGAGCTGCAGCTGAGAGGAGAGGTTGTAAATACTGCATTAAAGTTATTTCTGGTTTAGTCCCATCATTGCTGCATCATACGTGCATAACCTTTCCAGTGCAGACTTGCAGTCCCTTTTATTTCCTTCCTTTTATAATTTTGTAACTTAGGGAAGCACCTCTGAAGAGGAGTTCATTCTAGCTCCTTCTAGAGTCTGCCTAGAAGTCATTTCTTGATAGTTCCTTTTTCATGGGTGGTGTTTGGATGAGCAGAGCTGCAACTTCACCTGGAGTTCTGTGAGCAGAGCTGGCTTTCAGTTAACAGCTCAGGGTAGGGCATGACATGTGTTTTGGAGTTGGCTTTTCTCTTCATGCTGAGGCTTGGAACTTTTTCTTGTTCCAGGTTGATGCGCGCAGTGACCGGACTGGGGAAGTCATCTTTAAGGATAACTTTGCTTCCTCAATTGCAGGACTGGTGGAGGGGGATTACAGAATGGATGGGAGCACCCAGTTAATCTGCTGCTCAATTGATGGTGAAGGTAAAAGCATTGTTCAGGATATTAATGTAATACACAGCAATATCAGGCACATCATATCATCTCAGATTAGCTAAACATGGTCTTGGTTCCAACGTTTTGTATGCCAAATTCCCTTTGCTTTATGTGCAGTTAAGGGAATTTTGAGTTACGCTATCTGCAAACAGGATTTTGAATATTGCCTTCTCTGTGAGAATCAGCATGTGTTTCATTATGATCCAAGAAACCATCAAAATTCATTTGTCTAATGGAAGAAACCCCATCCTAATGCAAAGATAATGATATTCAGTACAGACTCTGGTTCTCCAGGCTACATTATAATAGATGGATGTATAGGAAATCTTTTTTTTCTGTTCTAATTCTTTGGCCACTTTACAGTAGGTAAAGATGTTTAAAGAAGTAAGGGTGTGTGTGTTTTGGTTTTTTTCTGCAGATGAAGAGGTTTTATATTAGAAATTTTAGATGTTAACAGCGTTTTGTTTTCTGGAAAATACTATCCTGAGACTGGAGAAGTGGTGGATTTATCCCACCATGCATTCAAGAAGTCAGACCTCATTATTGTGAGTGAAAATAAATATGATCACAGATGATTTAAATAAGCTCAGTATGAATTTACAGGGATGGCTTCAGGAAAGACACTGGTGTGATTATCCGACTCCTTGGCGTCAGTGGCCTGAAACAAGCAGGTCTGGCACAACCCATTTGAAACAAAAGCCTGTCCTTGTTAAATACTGGAGTGTTTTACTGCCTGTCTTAATCACAGGCTGTGGGGATTTGCTGCACTTGGGCTTCAGCTTATAAACCTTTTTCCCAAGCTAACTGAAGGGAAACATTGTATGCAGTTCTGGAGAACCTTGTCCTAGCAGAGTTGTGTAGGTTGCTATCACTGAACATGATCATCCTTTTCTGATGGGTCCGTTGTAAACAAGCCTTGGCACGATGGGGATCCCTTTAAGCCTTAGTAATTAGTGTAGCTGGGGTTATAAAGACAATGTTATTAGAGTTCTATTTGGGACCAGCATCCTTTCACATGAGGTGTTCTCCTGTGTTGCAGTGCTTTTTGTCTTGCTCTCATTTTAAATGAATGATTCACTCAGAAATAATAAAGTGTGTCCTTTCATTGGAGGCAGCATGTTCTTCTCAGGTAAAAGATTTTTGTCCCTGGCTTTCATTGTCAGAGTTACAGTCAGGGCACACAGCCTTTGAGCAAAATGAAAGTTGTCTCATCACCTGTTCGGGTCCTCTGTCTCCACAGACAGAGGTATTTCCATAACTTTGTGCTCCACTGGGCTACTGGGGAACAAGTCTTACCCCTTGAAGTAAAGTATTCCTTGATTTGGGGAAAAACTAGTGTGGGTAAATCATGTTTACTGGTTGATGAACAGTGACTTACAGTCACTTCCAGACAGCAACAACTCCTCTGACCAGCTCTAGAAATCCAGGTACACATTATATTAATTTTGCATAATTGTAAACTTGCCAAAGCACCTGAAAGAATGATTGCAGTGGGAATCCTCTTGCAAAAGGACTGGGTGCTGCACTTGTCTGGTCAGGTGAGTACAGCTTAGACAGGTTGGAAATTCACCTTGGTGTTTTTTTTTTTCTTTTTTTTAATATGCAGTTCTCTTGCCCCAGCCACCATGAAAGTGAGAGCCTCTGAAGGTCTAAATCCGTTCTCAGGTTTTCAGCTGAATAGTACTAGCTGAAGACCAGAACTGCAGAGGTGGTACAAGGGAGTCATATCACAGAAACTGAAGTTCTGAGCAGGCTGTTGAAGTCTTTGCTGAAATGGGCTATGTTTTGTTTTGTACAGTCCGAGGCTATCTGCCAGGAGGTGAAGAAATGAAAGGGAACCTAATGGATACAAGTGCTGAGCAGGATCTTATCCGAGAACTTAGTCAAAAGAAACAAAATCTGCTGCTGGAATTGAAAAATTATGAGGAAAATGCAAAGGTACTGCTTAAATAATGTGTAGGGCCAAAACACACCTTCTTGTTGGTATAAATCCAGAATCTGGGAAGCGGTTGTGAGGCAGTCTAGACAAGTCAGAGCTGTAGCTTGTCAGGATGCACTGAGATCGTCTGCTGGGGGCTCCTGCCTCTGCATTTGGCTTGCTCCTTGTGCAAGTTCTGAACTTGCTTTTTGTATTTTAATAATGCTTTCTTTGCTTCTTTCTCTTGCCAGAGCAGTTGTGTTTAGAGCTGGGTTCCTTTCAGCCTTGTGCTTTGGCTTATGACTGCAAATTGTAGTTTTCAGTGCATAAGCCAGCTTGGGAGTCAGAGGGGATTGTGTGAGAGGATCAGGTCACTGGGTGAGGACTGGGAGCACTGCCAGCTTGAATCACACTTGTGGCTTGATGGTGTACATTTCAAAAAATAGTCTGAGGAAAGAGCAAACATATATATACAGCAAAGCTTGGAATTCTGTAAGATTGTGCTTAAATATGTTAAGTGTTTTTTGAGTAAGGATTTGCATACAGATCTGAGTCCATCCATGATAAAGCACTCAAACACATTGTAGCTCAAGTGTCCACAGCTCCATGCCTAATCCAACCACCACTCATGGCTAGTTGGAAGTGTCTGGGAATTGCTGTAATGCAACCTTCTTTTGAATGAAAACAGAACTGACTTGCGCATATGTTTTCTAGGTTTTTTGACTGAAAATCTTTAAATTCTGATACTGACAGGGTTGTGTATTGTAACAGGCTGAATCGAACGCTCAGCTGAAGGAAGCTGATGGGCAGAGAGGTGTGATTCCAGCAAACACTCAACTCCAGACAGCCCTCTCAGTTAATCTGGGCTCTGACAGCCAGTCTGCCCATGTGGAGCTGTGTATTTCCACCACAAATGGTGAGTGGTAACCTGCAACCCATTGATACTCACTTCATGTAAAATCATGCAAATTTTTAGTTATATTTAGCTGGTGATTTGAATGTTTCCCCATTATTGTCTGTAATGTCCCTTTAGTGGTTTCTTTCATTTCACAGAGTTTTGAATCAAGCTGTGCTCCTTGGATGGGTCTTAGGGGAGAGGAGTTTGATGGAATTTGTTTCTTATTATATGTTATTTTCTGAGGCAATTAACATTTAACTTGGATGAAACCAGCCTTGGTGATCCCTGCAGCATTTCGTGTTGACTGTAAACACCAACCCACATCTGCATTAGTGAGGGTGTTGCATGAATGCAGCTGGATCTCATCTGGCTTTGCATGCAAAACTGGAACTACCCCAAGACAGCAAATTCCCTTTGCACCAGGCATGCTAGGATGCAGTCAAGTCCAGATGTGGTAGTCCTGGTCACCTGGGATATTTTAACAATTCAGAGGAGGGATGTAAGGAGTTGAACATACTTAATTCTGAAAACAGTAGTGATTTATTGCCAGAGGACAGCTTTTAATTTGGGAACTGCTTTTTCTTCCTGTTGCTAAGACACAATCATCCGTGCTGTGCTGATCTTTGCTGAGGGCATATTTGAAGGAGAGAGCCATGTGGTCCACCCCAGTCTCCAGAACCTCTCAGGCTGTGTTCGTGTTCCCCTTACTCCACCCAAAGATGTCCCTGTGGATTTGCACATCAAAGCCTTTGTGGGTTACCGAAACAGGTGAGTTTTGTGGTGTGATCTCTGCTGGTCTCCAGAACTGTAGGACCAGGAAACAGCAATAATGTGGTTTCATGCTTGTCCCATGGGAAGTCCACCATTAATTCCTGGGTGCCTCATTGCTCTGTCTTACTGAAAGGAGAGCTGGGATGCTTTCTTAAAAACACTGATGCACCTGTGGCACCAAGTTCTTTTCCAGATGGAGTCTAAATAATCTTAAATCACTGTGATCTGGTGTGTTCTGGTTCTGCCTTTAGGAAAGGAATGTACATTTGTCCAGGAGATGTCTGTGTGTGTGTGGAGGGAATCAAGAGATGAAGAAACTCTATCTTGTCATCCCCAGGGGGCTGGACCCTTCTTGATGGTGGCTGCTCTGGATGGAGTACTTGAGCAAGCCTGGAGACACAGCTTTGTCTCTCAAGCTATAAAGTAACCATGAATCCATTTGGATTCAGGGCAAAGAGAAAGTAACACATGCTTGATTTCAAGACATTTTTCCAGTCTCCCATAGAAATATCTCTCCACAGAAAATAAAATCTCTTCATATGCCCTTAAAAACAGCTTTCTTCCTGCTCACATCTGCCAGAGCTGTTGGTGCCTGAGGAGGCGGCATTCTTTGCCTGAACAGGGAGGCATATTTTGAGAGCTAGCCACCCACTGCAGAAAGACTGTATGGGACTGAATTCCCTTTCTGTTTTCTCTATTTGCCTTTATTATTGCTTTTAATAAGACTTCACTGAACTTGTAAAGAAAATATCCAATCATATAGTAAAACTGTAAATGTATTAGCCTGGAGAGTATACTTCAGTGGAAGGATTATTGAAAATGACATCGATGGGGAGGAATCATACAATCTTGTGATAAGCCTGGAATTTCCAAGTTTGTGTTTCTTCCAGGGAAGCAGTAAGCAGCTGATTATGTAACTGGAAACTGTGGGTGTCAATCCCTAGCTAAAAAGGAGCCAGAAACCATTGCAATAGGTGAATCCCTGCTGTGTTACTAACTGTTTTTCCATTGGGTTGCTTCCAGCACACAGTTCCACGTATTTGAGTTGACAAGACAGCTTCCCCGCTTTTCCATGTATGCCCTGAGCAGCCCAGACTCAGCCACAGAGCCTTTGAGCTTTGTTAACTGTACCATGAATGAGAGGCCACAAAGGGTGAGTTTCTGCTCTTCTTCCTGGTTTCAAGTCTTGCATAGGTGGAGGGTTTGCAATCAACTTGAGATTTCCAATAGCAGAGGAAAAATTATGCACTACTGGCCTTTGGAATCTGTGTATTTCAAGTCAACCCTGCTTTTTTCTGTCTTTAAAAGATGACTCAGTTGAGGCATTCCAAGCATCAGGAATTCCTGCAGGAACTAAAGGCCTAAGATCAGAAGGTGTTTCAGATATTATCTTGGTTCGCTGTGTCTCTGCTGAAAGCAGGAGACCTGTAGTGAGTGCTGAATATTGTAAATAAACAGAGAACAGGAAAAGGGCAACACAGTGCTCAGGTAGTGACTCAGTTCTGTAGCAGTCTCCTATGGTTGGATTTGATTATTTTAGGAATATTCAGCTTTGGTGCAAGGATTCAATTGTCCTCATTCTAACAAGTTCATGACGTGGGGTTATGGGATGAAATTTGGTAAATGAAATTTCTGGGGTACCCTGAACAGAGTGTTCTGGTGCACATCATGTGCAGGGACATTGTGTGGTTTTTGAGGCTTTCAACACAAGAGATGACTGATGCTCTTAATTTTATTTTTGCAAGATCGTTATGTGGCTGAATCAGAGCTTCTTGCTGCCAGAGGATGCAGAGTTTCAGAATGCTCCCTTTCAGGTTTGCTTCACTTCCCTTCGTAATGCAGGTCAGCTCTGCATCAAAATCAAGCCTGGTGGAGAGGTGAGTACCTCCCTGGACAAGGGGAACAGCCCTTTAATGATACTCCAGTAAAACCAGTATACCCATACTGCCAGTAGGAGGCAGTAAAAGTGGAGGATGACTAAACAGGCAGAGAAGGTACTCATGCTTTTGGAAACTTTCTGTGTCTGTTTACTGTCGGTGGGTAAAATTCCAGGGCCTGTTAGTGAAGTACACTGCTTAGCCTGTGGCTCTGTAGGAAGGAGAGGAATTCCTTCCTCACAGAATGATTTCAGGGAGCCATAATGTGAGTTACAAAGCTGCCTGTAACTTCTGCACTGGTCCTGTGTGCATAGATGCCTCTCTATCCCAAACCTGAATAAAAGCCCCTTTGAAATCGGTGTCTTCTTGTCTACTGAAAGCTGTAGAGCTTGTCCATGCCCTCTTGATAAAAGGACCTGCTTTGAGCCTGGGCTTTCTTTCCTTTCTGACAGATTTCCATCAACACAGATGATATTGATCTAGCTGGTGACATTATCCAGTCAATGGCTTCTTTCCTGGCCATTGAAGATTTGCAGGTGGAAGCAGATTTTCCTGCATACTTTGAGGAGCTGCGGAAAGTATTGGTGAAGGTGAGGAGGCTTCAGACATTTCTAAGTAGGCAGATAAGCAGTCAGTGTGGTTTTTTTTTTATGAGAAGATTTCTAAACTGCATTATCTTTGTTGTGAAAATCAGCCCACAGTGACTTGCTGTGTATTCTGTGGGACACTCTCAACTGTCTTTTTTTGTTCTGTAAACAAGTCCTTGGTCTCATCAGTTGGTTGTTTAGGATAAAGTAAATATGTTGTCTGGGAGACTGAGCTTTAGGTTTGAGTCATCATGCTCACCCCCTCTGGGGGCCAAGATACAGCTCCTGCAGTGGGGGAGTGAGGGGAAGGAGAACAGTGTCAGGGATGCTGGTTGGTTAGGATGGGATGTTATTTCCTACTGCACTGGGCTGAGGTTTAGCCTGAACCCTTGTGTGCCCAGGGTGCCAAGGACCCTTGTTCATGACTTGTTTGCCTTGGACAGGTGGATGAGCACCATGCAGTGAATCAGAGGCTCACTGCTGACATGGCTGAACACTCCAACCTCATCCGCAGTATGCTGGTTCAGGCAGAAGATGCCCGGCTCCTGGGAGACTTGTGAGCAGTTGCTTCCTGGTTTGTGTGTTTGGGGTTTAGAATGGCCAGTCTTTGTTTTGCAGGCAGAAAAGAACACAGGAAAACATTGGTGTGATACAAGAGTTGCCTAGTTATGATTTTTGATCTAGAATTACACCTTTGGTGGTCTCAGCATGAGCTCTCCTTGAACCTTGTCAGGTTCTTTAGGTGGGAAACCAGTCAGGGGAAGAGGGCAAGGGTAGGGGCTTAGTATATAGCAGGTGAGGTGAATCTACTTCAAGATGGTGAGGTATGTTAGATAGCTTTTCCCGCCTTCTTCCCTTACTATATCTGTGGCGTGTGTATTTTTGATAACACCAAGAAAGACATTTTAGATGTCAGGTTTTCACTCTGATTTGGTGTTTTCTGCTAATGCTGAGCTTTCCTCTGAAGAGCAGCAGTAAAGAGGCCCAAGCTACTTCAGGGCAGTGGTACTTTGACTGGGGAAAGTGATGTTTCCTCTTTGTCTTTCTGGATAAAGTAACTGCAAAAATAGACTGTTCAGGATTTTTAGTAAAATGAGTATAACCAACACGTCTAGACAAGTCTGTTGTCTTGTAGCTGGAAGACATGGAGGTGGCTGTGGTGGCCAATACAACCATGTATTGCTGCACGTTTATATTGACAAATCAGGAATGACTTTCTTGTCCTCAGAGATGCAAATAACTGGACTGATTGTTCCCCAGGAAAAACATGAAGACACGGTACAGCGAGCTGTATGATCTGAACAGAGATTTAATAAATCAATACAAAATTCGTTGCAACAATCACACAGAGCTGTTGAATAATCTGAAAGCTGTGAATCAGGCAATCCAAAGGGCTGGGCGGTTACGTGGTAAGTCTGTGCTTTTGAAAGCAAAGGGGACTCTCAGACCCCCAGTGAGGCACATAAGATGTGTCCCAGAGGTCATCTGGGTTAGTTAAGTGACTTCAGGCTTCTTGGCCTGAAACTAGTAGAAGTAATCTTTCATTCCTTAGTCATAGCCAATTACATGTGACAGTCAGCTTTGAGTGTCCAGTATATTCTGGGATCACAATTCTAGAAAGAACAATTTGAAATAGTTTCCAGATTTCTGAATGAGGCAGAAATTTTTAGTTTTGTTGAACATACTACTTTTAAGTTTTTTTTAGAATTACTTCAGTTCTAAGTTTATAATTATGCTTTAAAAAAAAAAGGAGGACTGTTTTATCTGCATTATTAGTCCTGTAGGTCTTCAAGGAGGGAGGTACTTTTTTGTATGTTTATAGCATTCCCCTTCCGACAAGCTCTCATAAAACAGACCTACGGGGGATTCTTTTTTAAAGAAAGGATTTTATTTATGTATTAAAAGAAAGATGGTGTTTCATCATGTGTTTAAAAAGTATTTGAAAGAAACCCCTAAATTTTCAGATTGGATCAAATAAGTACTTTTACTGATTTCTTATTCTGTAACTGGGTTTTTTTCCCTTTTCTTTTTTTTTTTTTCTCTTTGCAGTTGGCAAACCTAAAACACAAGTGATCAGTGCTTGTCGGGATGCAATAAGAAGCAGCAACTTCAACACACTGTTCAGGATAATGCGTGTGGGAACAGCTTCTTCTTAGGGAGAGGAGCAGCAGCTGTGGAGAGGCAGTGATTCCATGCACTGGGCAGATAATGGATGACAAGCAGTTAATTCAGACTCCTACTCCACTGTAGGGTGAAGTAATTACAATGGTAGTGCTGTAGTTGAGTTGTCAGGTGAGAAATACTACACAGACCAAAGCTCCATGAAGAGAGCATCAGAGTTTAAGTGAAGATGTGGTATTTTATGCAATACAGAAGTTCAAACAGTTATTTTTTATTACAGTAACTTATTTATGTATTTAAATATATTTTGTAGTTAAGGCACTGGTCTTTTCCATTAAAACATAGACTGGCTTGACTGATTTTGTTCTGATTTAGCTGGGGAGATGTACTGCTAAGTTTATTTGTTAAAAAAATCCAGCGCAAACAACTGCTCTGGTTTCTGCTGCATAGTTCCTTTACACTTGAACTTCCTGTGCTATAGAGTCCTGGGTTTCACTGCAGGGATGTGTGGCTCTCTGGGTAAACTACAGAGCAGTGCATGGAAACCACCGAAGGATAACATCTTGCTGGCTCTTTAGCCAGAAGATCTTTGACAGGTATCCAGTTCCATGATCTGTGCAGGTAGGAAGGGGTTTGTTTCATATCCAGCACTCTCCCTACACCTGGATTGCAGAAAGTTTTGCTTCCAGCTCTTGGTTCTATGCTACTGCTGGAAAAACTGAAGATACTGAGGTGGGCAAGGGTGCATTTCAAGAACAAAAACAAACCTACACCTCCAAGCTTGGTGCATAATCATGAATAGCTGGTAGTACTTAATGGGATCAAAAGAAGAAGGTATTGGAAAATGACTTGGCTCCTGGCTCAAACCTGTTTAATTGTGATCTCTTAGAATTTGATTAAAATATTACAGTAAGGCTCTATCTTAGATCTAAAGGTATTTTAGAACCTTTGCCAAAGCAAATTTCTTTTGGAAGCTAAAAATAATCTGCACAGGATGGAGGTTGAGCCCCAGTGCTCCTGCATCAGCATCACCCTTGCCACCATATGATGGTGTTTGCGATGTGGACAGGGAGGAGTTGGCCCATCTCCAAGTTCTTGGGTGGCTTCTTGGGGCTGTTGGAAAGAGTCATGTCCTCTAACTGGTCTCTCTTACGAACTTACTACTGAATTAAAACCCCCTTTGTTAGAGAGCCACTGGTGAGCATGGTGTGACCAGCTGAATGGGAAATGTAATTATTGCAACATGTTTTATCCCCAAAACTCTCCCTTGCCGCTGTCTTGGCCCCTTCCATATGGAGAACTAAGCTTCTGAAAGCACAGACCTGTGCCAGTTAGAATCTGCAGCAGGAGCTCATTTGAATCCTTTTAAGAAACTGGTTGTTAGTCAAATCCAGCTGCTTGGTAGAAGGGTGGTGAGCCACCCATGCTGTTCTAAGCAAGTGAGCTCAGAGACTTGATTATGGAACAGTCTCCTGGCTTAAGTGCTGGGCTTTCTGCCACTTGCTGTACCTGTTCCCACTGTTTCAAGCTCTTGTTCTTTATGTTCAAAATCCTAATGCTTGCCTGCTTACATTTATGTACTCCATTTCATGATATGAGAGCAAGAGAGTGGCTCTGATCAGAAAGCAGCTTTCCCATCAGTCTGATTTTGAGGACTATGCACCAGGTACTGCCAATCCCAGCTCGGTTCTGCTCTTGGCAGTGAGGTCACTCCTTCACTCGCTGTCCAGACCTTTGATAAGGCTGATTTCCTCTAAATTTATGACATGTTTGTAATTTATTTTCCTGTAAAACCAACTTTTAACTTTGCCAAGTAAAAAATGCACATACTTTACAAACAGCTGCACCTAATTTTGAATACAGATTTGTATCCAGCAAGAGCATCTATAGAGAAACTCCCATTACTGGTGCTGTATAAATGAAGGCCCTTCTTCTTTTAGTAGCTCATGTAATTTGAAATTTTAGTGAGTGAGGTCTTTCCTCTGTACCTGCAGCACCAGTCATGCCTGGGGCTGCCTGTGGCTTTAGGACCTAACAAGAAGGGTGGGAGAGCAGAGACATGTTCATTTTTAAACCTTTGAAAGCTAACTGCAAATTTGGCCTCTTAAGTTACTTCATCTGAGTCACCAGAGGAAGAAGGGTGTTTCCTTCTATGATCAGGTAGATAGGGGCTTGCTCAAGCAGAGGCTGGTATGCCCTCTAGTGTAATACTTACTATTAAAAAGCAGCAAGCTTTAAAGAACCTGACTTCTTCCCAGTCTCCTGGAAGGATATTCCAAAATCTACCAAGCACATTCTTAAGCTCACAATGCAGTCAAAGAAGTAACTTTGTTTTGTTAATGAATTTACTCCCAACTTTGCCTAGCAGACTATGCTCTGAATAGCTGTGGTGTCTGTCACTTTTGTTCCAAACTACCCAAATATTTTTTTTTTCTTTGAAACCTCCATTACTTGCCGCATTCTAGGGGAGAGCTCAGAATAAGAACTGCTTTCTTCTCAGGAAGAGCTACTGCCCCAGTAGGCAGAAAAGTACCTTAGAAGCCATGATTCAGAGTTCCATCCTCATTTCAGGATTTGTTTCTAGCTTCAACCCCTTGTCTTTGTAAGTGGCAAAGGAAGATTAAAACTGAACAAGAAAGTTTTGGCAGCGCACAGAGATGCTGGCTTTGGGAAATGAGTCAGAATATGAACAAGATCTTGCAACAGCACCTCGGGGCAACCACCTCCCAGCTGTCCTGCCTGCCCAACACAGCATGAGGTAGTAGCTCAAAATTAGAACTGCTCGGGATCTGGGATGGGACTGACATTGGAGCTCGAGTCCTGCACAGTGCTCTCTAACAGCAGTATTGGCCCCTTGGTCTGGTACATGCAGGGACTGAGATACCTTTCCCTTTGGAAGCAATGGCAGGGGTTCCTGCCAGCTGCCTCAAGGATTCATTTTTAGAACTTTGTGTATTGGAATCAGAGCTGAAGGTTGTTGCTCCTGTATCTTCATGCAGACATGCCCATAGGACATCCCACCCACTCGGGAAAGGGTGCAGAGTACTCTTGTCAACAGTGAGCCTTGCTTTGAGTTCACTGCTCCTGTGCTGCCAGCTGTGGTCTTATACTGCTGTGATGGCCTCCAGCAACAGGCCTGGACTGGGAGAAGGAGCAGATCCAAAGCTACCCTCTCCCCAGCCAAGAGAGACAGGAGTGATGAAACATACACACTCTCCAGCTCACTGCAAGTCTGTGGCCTGCACTGTGGGGCTTGCATGAGCTGAAAGAACACCTGTCTCTCAGTGCCATGAAGTTTCAGGCAAGCAGGTGCAGGTCAGGGCCAAGCCTCCAGCAGGGTGTTCTGCACTCTGGCTGTTTCCTGAAGCATTGGTACAGCTCTGCTGCACCTCTTGGTGGGCGGGACACCTCAGAGGTGAAGTCCTGCTTGCAGTGAATGTGGGGCAGGTACACAGTATTCAAAACATGCAGGGAAGTGCTGCACCAAGGCCACACTCACTGCCTTTCTTGCAGTCTTTACCACAGGATGTGGCCGGCTGCTGCCTCAAAACATCTGAGCTGATCTCCAGTGACAGAAGTAATGTTAAAACCCAGCAGATTCCAGGAGATAAGTAAAAGGACACAAGGCCATGTTGTTGGTTGACCTGCCTACTACCTGTGGACACCAAACCAGTAAAAGTTGTCTCATTCTTGCTTCTAGTCCCTGGCCCCTGTTCTAAGGCTAGAGCTCAGAGCTGTCTACACCTCTACACACCCACCCAAGGAGTGTGTGCAGGAGCAGGTTTCTTCTTGGCTGTTCAGCTTGTAAATTCTTTGGAAAAAGGGCTGCATCTAGGTCTGTCTGCACAGCATTTAGCATAATAAAGTCCTGCTCCTTGTTACAGTGCCAAGTCCTTCCCAATGCTTTTATAGTCTCACTGTCTTCCTTCTCAACTCCACAGAGTTGTGCAGCTGGAAAAACCTCATATTTCCCATGGCAGCTCCTTTATTTTTGTCTTAGGAACAGAGTTAAGCCCCAGAAAAGGTCCTGGGCATTTTCTAACAGAACTTGCCTGACCAGTGTATGAAACATGTAACTAACCCATTTCCTTTTTTTTTTTTTTTTTTAATAAAAAAATTGGTCAGCAGCTTGGGGCAATGCACAGTAATTCTCACCCTGATGGATCAGAGATGCCACTGTGCTGCTCCCATGAGAACAGCTGGAAAGCTGACAGTTGGACATCTGTGTGACAGCCTCACCCACAGAGCATTAAAAGCACCTGAGAGCACGTTACAATTTTCATTTTTGCAGTTAAAAAAACCCACCTGCCCCCACATGCAGTATGGTGGAGTTGCACGAGCAAAATTTGTCTGTGCTTAGGTCAGAGCTGAATATCAGGGTGGGAACCTGCCCACCACTCACTGCTGTTCTCTGTGACAGTGGTCACACTGCACCATCACTCATAATAGACAAAGGAAAAATCCCAAAATCCTGTTCTGTTTGGATGCTTGTTCAGGCGTGCCAAGCTTCGATGGTTGATGTATTTCACAAACTTCATAGTTTCCTTGTCTCTATAAACCAAGGCCAAGCAGTTGTCCTCTGGATTCACTGTCAACAGCTAGAGGACACAAAGATAAGGAAGGAAATCAGTTTCACAAAAATAGTTTTGATAAAATTCTTAAGGAAAAACAAAACAGTTTCAAAAGTGAGTTAGAACAAAAGTCTGGTGTTAAAAAATGAACTGTGACACTCTTCATTTCAATACCCTTTACCTGAAGCATTGTTATACATTAAGGGCTTCTTACTATTACGACTGCTCAGCAATGTCACTGGTACAGATGCTGAATGTGACCCCAGTGAAGAACATTTCCCTGGAAAAGTGTTATCCCTGCTACAGCCTGGTGTCCCTTCAAGGCAGGCTTCCCAAATGTCCCCTAATGCAGGTGCTATGAGGCACTCTCAGGGCCCAGGTCTCATGCTTTAGGTGAAAAGCAACCTCTTGAAGCTGAGGCCAGAGCTTCACCCATGAGCAGTGACTGAGGGAAGGAGGCTCCTGTGTGCTACTGAGCACCCTCAGCATTATATTGGCATTATGACGAAGTGTAATTATGTCTCTCCACCCTAAATAATTTTATCTGATTTGCAGCTAACAACTGAGGTTCTTACCTCTTCATCTTCACCTTTAGCAATGTAGGAAGTAAAGCCACCATATTCAGGATCCCAGTCTTAAAATAGAAAAAAAAAGATTCTTAGAAACCTCAGTGCTGTCCAGGCTCTGTGCAGCCTTCCAGGAGATGCCATTTTTTCATCCTGCTCCCCAAAGTTACTGGATACATGTTAGTATTTACCAGCCTATTTGTTTCTTCTGTTCAGAAACAATTTGAAGCAAATGTACCTGATTTGCCTTTTATGGTAGATGGGCTATTTAAAGTTGTTTGGTGCACTGCTTGTCACTTGTAGAGCAGTTCTGCCCTAGCAGATATGCCAAAGAATTTCAGTATAATTGCATATGCCAGATGGTTTCAGCTGTACATTCTGGCCTCATCTAGTCTAAAATGCTTGTGTTTAGATTTTTTTATTTATCACTATCTAACTAGCAATCAACCCAAAATGCCTAGACATGGCTAAAGTAACTTTTGAAAACTCTGGGCTTTGTGAATTGGAGGTGTAGTGGTGATTCTGATGAAGAAAGAGGTGGAACACTCCCGGTGGGTACCGTGGCTACCTGACCCGCCAGCGTGCCCAGAGCCATTGTGAGCCATTGCTTAGGAGAAGAACGGTCTGGGAGGATCAGCCTTTCCCTTTGTCCAAGCGCCACCTCCTGGCGCAAGTGGGAAAGGCCAGAGATGATTCCAAGGCCACAATCCCAAACCTTTGCATGAGGACTACTGAAACCAGGGTTTATGCTGAAGTGAGGACTAGGACAAAGTCTACAGACACCTTCAATGTAGGAAAAAGCAGGGAAATTTTGGCTGTTTTAGCACTCCTGAGAACTCAGAAGTCATTCCTTTATGCAAACATTGTAAAAGGAGAGTCTGACATCTCTCTCTCATCCACTTACCTTCACAGCCACAGAAGAAGAGCAGGTCAAGAGCAAATTCTGTGGCTTGAGAGTCATGGACAAGAGTGTAGTGCCCATGGGTCCAGCGTCGCAGCTCCCCTGCACACATAGGGGTACCTGAGCCTAGGAAAGGCACAAACACATGGGATAAAGCCACATCAGCTGAGCTCAAAGCATGTGAGGAGTTCAGTGATCTCACACCACTATGGAATTGTCTGCTGGCCCCAGTGAAAAAAGGGTAAAACACAGATCACATGTCAATACTCTTCCTAGAGGTGACTCTAAGTTAAGCACTTCAATGTGTAGGAGTAGGATCAAGATTTGCTCCATACAGCCTTCATGCCTGGTGTTCTGGTGGGATTTTTTCAGTAGGACTTGTCTTTTTATTACCTTTTATTCCAGTGTCCACTAACTTGCCTTAGTGCAGGATGAGCACTTTCAAAAATTCTACCCTTAAACTTCAGAGCCGTTTTTTTAAATAAACATCACCAATCAAAATCCAAAATTAATTTCATCTTTGATAGTTGTCACTGCTGACAACTAAGTGGTTGTTTAGGCTGACAAGTGTTTTCTGAAAGGTTGAATCCTAGTTTTAGCTATCTCTTTTCTAATTTTAAAATTAGTTTACTTCTGACCTGCTCACCTTTCTCTTTTGGATTTATTATCTCATACAAGAATATGCTTTATATGAAGCGGGGGTATGTGGATGTAGAAACCACGTAACTGCTGACAAAAGGTTAACAGCCCCCCCCAAAGTCCTACCCTTAAGACTTAGGTCTGTTCAAAATGGTATCTTAGTATTAGTCATTGATTTACTTCAAATTCTTTTGCAATGGTGACTGATTACAGATAATCAATCTAACATACTTCAAGTCCCATGTTTGTGCTGGTGCCTTGTGCTAGTTGCAGTACAAGGTGAAACACTAGCTCCACTAAAATCACTGTGACTTTTGTTTGAATCCTTTCACACTGCTGCTGCTCTACTCACTGCTCTGTGTCTCACTATCCTGTGCTTCAGGGGTGTTCTCAGGCTGGTGTGGCTGATGGGGATTGCCATTAGCTGGTTGTTCAGTCTCTTCCTCCTCAGGTTTGGGACTGCTGTGCCCAGTGGTGTCTGCTGCTTGTCCCTCCCCAGCATCTTCATCCTCATCAGAGGGAGCCAGGAAGTGCAGTTTTAGGCCAGTGAAGTTAGAAAGCAGTAAAAATAAGGCCTCAGAGCGCAGCAGCTGCAGGAATTTCTTTAGGGTGTCAGGGAGGCTGTCTTCCTCTGCTGCCTCATAGAGTCTGAAAGACAGCAGATGTATCTCCTTGTGGGAGAGCCAACAAGGACCATGTCCAGAGGGACAACATTGACCAGTGCAGCCTCATGGCAGCTCCTACTCAGCCTGATCACCAGGTGCAGTGCACTGTCATTCCCCACCTTTTATTGGCTGGCCCCCGACTACTCCACTGGATCTCTTTGTTCTCCAATGCTTCACATAGTAGTTGGTATTTCTCTTTCTAGGATAAAGAGAAGCAGAAATGTTAACATTTAGTTCCCAGGAAAAGAAGGTCGAAGACAAATGTTTTATTTTTGCTGAGTCCGCATGCAGCAGTGTACAAGCAGTCAGAGGGGATCATTCCACAGAATCAGAGTGGTTGAGGTTGGAAAGGGCCTCTGGAGGTCACCTGGTCCATTCCCCTTTAGGTGTGAAACTTAAAGAGTGTTTTGTTTTAACTGATGTGCAAGCAAGGCCCTTCCCAGCCTTCGTGCCATGTGGTACCTGCCAGTCCTCTGACCAGTTCTGGCAGATCACTTCGAACTGAACCACTGGGCTCACCTTAAGAAAGTCTTTCAGGAGAATTTCTGATCGCTCCTCAAATTCCTCCTGGATTTGAGCTTGGGAGTCTATGTCCAAATAAACTGGATTGATCCACTCATACAATATTTCATGCTGGAAGGGAGATGGATTAGAACACTGAATTTGCAAAGGTGAAGAAGATTCCCCAATTCCTCCTACCAAGCTGGCTACAGGGCTGGATTCCTACACACAAACACACTCCATTGCCTTATTTCATTGCACCACAGGTATTTACCACATTCTCTACTGTAGGTATGCAAAACATACAAAGATGCATAAGAAACCAGATACAAATATGGACAGGAAACAAAAAGGAGAATGGGATAAAGATTAAAGCATCCCCATTCCCTAACAGGTATTGCAGGAACAGGACAGAGACAGAAATGCAGACATGCAGATATAGGCTTGTTACTCACATCATAGGGGATGTGTGGGCTCCTGGCCAAGGAGGGTTCGATGTGCCGTGCAGGTCTGGCCACAGAGGGGCCGTGGAACCAACCGCTCACTGACAGGCGGCACTTCTGTGACAGAACTTCTGACACCTGCAACAATGGCAGCAGCACAGCTTAGACAGGGACCGGATGGAACAGGTACCATGCAAACTCATCACAGGAGATGGACTGGGCTCCAGAGAGCCCACTGCACACACAGAAATGTCACACAGGGCTAGACCAGGACAGATTATCAGATAGAGGCCTATTGTCCTGAAGTCCATTGCAGGTTTCTAGAATTCCACTCTTTTACTCCAAGCTCACAGAGAATCCATTCTCTCTCTCCCTCTGAGAGCTTTGAGTCATGGATTTTTAAGACAGAATTAAATCACTACTTGAAAGCAATCAGGGCAGTGACCAAGTAGATGCTGCTGTTAATTAACAACTGTAAGACATAAATGACACAAAAATAACCCCCTAAGTGGCCTAGGTTAGGACCAATCTATAACACTGATCATCTTCCTCTCCAGCCTTCTGTTCTCTGGCCCTGTTTGATACAGTCCCTGGTACTCTCAGGTACACAGGAGTGTCAGATTTCAGTCAGGTGTTTGTGTCACACAGATCCCCAAATTATTCATCTTGCTCCCAGGCATTTTCCTGACAAATGTCACAGAGCACTCCTTAACGGTATCAGCATTTCTGCTGCAGGGCACTGCACCATGTCTGTGTCACTGAGGGGGTACAGCCAGATCTGCACAGTGCCCTTGCACTGTTGGCAAGGTGATGGATGGCTTGAGGAGCTATTCTGGTGCAGTCATGACCACCACATCAAAAATGTGAGCTAGTTTAAAACAAGCCAACAAACAGAAACAAGTGAGAACCAAATTCACAGCGTGGCTTGCCAGGATGGTAACACAAAATAGAAATGGAAATTTTTCTTTCCCAGGATGATGCAGCTAGACTGATAGTTTAAAGTCAGCTTTGTTGGTTCTTGTCCTCCTTAAAGTCCTTGAAGCCCTCTCTTTAGCACACAGCACTTAGCATGAGCATCCACTCTACCCACAGTTCTTCTCCCTCCCCATCGGGATTGTAATAACACATAGAATGAATAACCACAACAATGAAGATTAAAAAATTAACAAGAGACAGTTCCTTGCCTGGTGGAAAGAGACTGGAGACACTTCAAAGAAAACTAGCGTGTTCCATGAAGGCACTAATGACTTGGTGATTTGCTGTGGCCGAAAGCATTCTGAGGAAGAAAACACATCCTGGTTAAGATATGAACTGGGATTTCTCTCTGACATCATGACTCTGTGACTGGTGGGACACCTGGGCATAAGGAATGGAGCTCAGAGCAAGGGCTTGGTGAGGAATCAGTGCACCTCTGCATGGAAACAGGAAGAGAGAGTTGAAGCTGTTCAGCTTGGAGAAGAGAAGGTTCTGAGGCAACCTAAAGCCTCTTCCAGCGCCAAAAGGAGCTACCAAGAATGCTGTAGAAGCACTTGGGACAGACAAGGGCATGGAATAACAGAACAAGGGAGAATGGCTTCAAACAAAGGGTGGGTTTAGATTAGCTATTAGAAAGTAATTCTTAACTAAGAGTAGTGAAGCACTGGCACAGGTTGCTCAGAGAAACTGTGGATGCCCCATCCTAGAAATGCTCAATGGGGTTTGCAGCAACCTGGTCTAGTAGACAGTGCCCTGCCTACAGCAGGTGGGCTGGAACAAGATGAGCTTTAAGATCACTTCCAACCCAAACCATTCTGTGGTTATGCTGCTGTGAAGGGAAGTTATTGTCATCAGTCTGGAGTTCCAAGCACATTTATTGGCATTGCTTCCATCTTGCCGTATTCTTGACCCTTCCAAGAGTTTGTCTGCTGTTGCCTGTTAGCACTGTCTGCAAACCCTGCTACAGCCCATCTCTAAGGGGCACATTTTACTTATACATGAGCTTTTCTGAACAAAGGAGAAACTCTATCTCCTTTCTACCGTTTGAGGTGAGAGCTGCTGCAAGAGGCACATAAACTTCATCTTTTTCATCCACCTGAGGCTGAGCTTGGAGCTTTTACCATCTGTGCTGTAGAGATCCAATGTTCCCCCGTCAGTTTTCTCCCAGGGGGGCACGAGGTACAGGATGAAAGCGATTCTCCGACCTTCCAGTTCATCATCGTGGCATAGCAAGACATCTGCAATTACACACGTTTTGCTGCTGAAGCATCTTTCAAAAACTGCTTCCCAGCTTTTTCCCCCCAAGGATATGATAAGAAAAAACATGTTCTTTCCAAGAACTGCATTTTCATTCATCAGCATCACCAGCCTGAGATCTTCAAGATTCACTTCTGCGGGACTGCACTGCAATTGACAGATTGGGCCACTCAGAAGGTACAGGAAATTACACACCAGCAAAAGCTTTTTCATCATTTGTACTTCATTTTCAGACACTGCTTTGCTGCTGACAGCCTCTGAGACCCTCTGGAACTAGAATAAAATTAGGTACTCTACAGACATTTCATTCCCTACACATGCACAGAAGCTTTAGAGAAAGGATCACTTATAGACTGACCAGTATATTCATATTTAGCACAGGATATGTCAATAGTTGGCTCCAGCACTATCTGGGTCACAGCAGAAAGCCACACTTGGAATTCTTCACACAGAGCATGTCTGAGAAAATAAGCATAGAGTAAGTGTCTTCCTGTGTTATAAAACATACCATCACAGACCAAACTAATTTATTGTCTCCCTGCCAAACAGTTACAAGTGCTGTTGCTGTGAGTGACAGTGTGCTCCTGTAGAACCACACAGGTGCTGGCCAGGAAAACAGCCCAGTATTCACAGCATTGCAGGCAATAACCAGCAGCAAGCATGCAACCAGTCGGAAAGTACACCGGGAAGCGTTTCAGAGGTGACAGATGCAAGAGAGCTGAGTATGGATGAAAACTGAACAGACTTCAGTGC
>VXBI01008947.1:231568-262720 GCA_013397375.1 Toxostoma redivivum
GCTGCTCCGGCCCACGGGCCCTGGACGTCGCCTACTACCTGCTCTCGGACAGCCTCTGCGTCTGGGTGAGCCGGGGGCGGCGGCGGGGCCTGCGGGCCCGCGGCCTGCGGGGCTAGCATCGGGATCGGCCTCTGCCGGCACCTCCCCGCGGCCGGGGGGAGGCGGGCGGGTCCGGGGGCTGTTGCGTTATTGTTGTTTGAAAATTGCTCGCGGAATAAAGACAGGGGATCGGCTGGGTTTCCCCTGCCCGCCCCACGCCGCCTCCGCAGCCGCTTCCCTTCGTGCCTAGCCGGGGCGGTGGGGCAGCGTTAGAGCCGAGCGCCCCGAGAATTGAGCCTGCGGCTTGTGCTTCTNATGGTTAAGATTCTGTTTGTCTTGGGTTTGGTTTGTTTTTTGTTGTTGGGTTTTGGGGGTTTTTTTAGTTGTTTTTTTCCTTCAGTTTATTAGTTGATTTGTTTTTCCTTATTGTCTCTTACTTTTAGGTGCATATTTTAAACTTTATTACTTTTCTTCAGGCATACAGGTGATCTTGGAATGAGGACGAGCTAAGCCATTTAGGGCCCTTTCAGATGCTGCAATCTCTATCCCTGATCTCTGAGCAGGGAATATCCCTAGGATCAGGGAGAAATGAAATAGCATAAGTGGGTTCAAAATAATTTTGAGTCTTAATTAACCTGGAGACCAGAACTGCTTTTCTGAGGGAGAATGAGTACTTAAACGCAAGTATAGTCTTTACCTTTTTTACCAGAACTGATCTGTTTGTACAGTTAAAATAGGGAAAGTAAAGTTAATTTTGTATATTTTTCCTTAGCTATGGGACAGAATTAGGGTCATACTAAAACATTTAGCCAATACCACATGCAAGTGGTTCCACGTTATGCTGTCCTGTGTGGTCTCATCCTGCAAAGGATACCCACACTTTAGCTTTTCCTCAACATTTCAGTCTCTTGTAGGCAGTAAATATCAATCTTTCTAAATCAGGCGTTTTTACATGCCTGGCTAAATGTAAAGTCCAGTTGGATGTGACACTTCCCAATGCTTTTAGTTCTTCCATAGTGTTGCTTAATGAGTCTTTAAAAGATTTGTTTCCAAGTTCTGCCTCTGATGAGAAGATGCACTGTTGCTTGTGCACTGTCCTCTTTTATGAAGGCAGGAGACCTCCCTGCTGCCAAGAGAACTGAATCTTGCCAAAGTACTTGGCTCTGCTGCCATCTGCACTGGTAAGCAATGTACAGAACAATCCTGACAGCTTGGTGCTTTGGTCAAATTGAAGCTGTGCAGTATGGCAAATGTACTGCAAAATGTTGGGAAAGGTAGTGCAAGGGCTGTTCACTTTGGTCCTATGGATAGAAGGCCCAGACAGATGGTGAGTAGAATGTATGGTTTCTTAGCTGCCAGCTGGGGGAAATGAAGCTAGCAGGGAAGTGGAAAACAGAACCCTTTTTGCCTGTGGAAGTAAGGAAGGGCAGGTGGAAGTTTGGAAGTCTTGGTGCTGCAAGAACAAGGAACAGAGTGCAGCTTTTGAGCCCTGACACTTTAGAGCACCTCTCACTTGCCACACGGTAGTTTGTGAGATTAATTCTTGTTCCAGGCTGCCTGTGGAAGGGCGCTCCAGCAGTCTCTACGCGTTCTCCTGCCACCCTGCCTGTAGGTTTGGGGGCTCGCGAAGGCCGCTCTAATGCCCCCACGCGCGGCTCCGGCGGTGCGGCCGCTGTCCCGGGCGCGGTGGGGTGCGGGGCAGGGCCGGGCCGGTGGAAGCGCCGCCCCGGCCGTGACTCAGCGCGCGGGTGACGGGCGGACGCGGNGATCGGCCTCTGCCGGCACCTCCCCGCGGCCGGGGGGAGGCGGGCGGGTCCGGGGGCTGTTGCGTTATTGTTGTTTGAAAATTGCTCGCGGAATAAAGACAGGGGATCGGCTGGGTTTCCCCTGCCCGCCCCACGCCGCCTCCGCAGCCGCTTCCCTTCGTGCCTAGCCGGGGCGGTGGGGCAGCGTTAGAGCCGAGCGCCCCGAGAATTGAGCCTGCGGCTTGTGCTTCTTTCCCCGAGCGGCCCCGCTCGTCCTGCCTGGAGGCTTTGGGAGAAGCTGCTGGGAGCGTTCGCCGCGGTCCCGGGCGCTTGCTGGGCTTAAGCTTCACCAAACACTGCCCCACCTGCTCTGCTGGAAATCTGAGTAAAGGGTTGTCAGGTATTCGAGCCCAAGCCTTGCCTGCATTTATTTATTTATATTTTAAACAGGATTGAAAATCTTGTAGGTAAAAGGAAACATTCTCACCATTTAAGCAAAAAAAAAATTCTTTATCTTTTTAAACCCAAATATCATAATGGTTTATGAATTTTGGCTTACTGATTTTAGTTGAAATAAAAGCTCAAAAAGGGGATATTGGAAACCTCGCTGAGTTGTTGCTGTTGAACTTTTCATGTGTCTGTCACTCAAAGTTGGCAGTAATTGGACATCTGCTTCATGACATACTTGCTTGACTGTGGTGCTGATTTTTAATATACCAAACACATTCTTCCTGTTGAAACGTGATCTCGGGGCCTTAAGAGTCCTGGAAAAGTTTATTGTATGTCCTTTGGAAATGGCAGGGTGAGGCTTCTTCATCATCCACTTTTTAGCGTCCTGCTTAGGTCAAAAGTCGATTACAGATGCCTTTGCCAAATGTGAGATAGCAATTTTCCCAGGCTCATGTGTTCTGCTTCTTGCTACTTTGCTGTAAAGAAGTTTCCCAAGAAAGTCTCAAGCAGTTACTGAAAAAGGTGTGTGCTATTCAGCGTGTTTTGAGGCAACCTCTGAATCCTCATACTGTAACAACAGATTCAAACTGGGTTTTTCTCATCTGCCATATGTTAAACAAAATTAGTATCTTGGTGATCTCTAAGTTTTGTCCCCATCTTCTTTTATGAAATTTGCTAATCTGTATGAAGTAATTTATTGTGAAGAGGTAGAGCACTTTGTTGGCTTTATTGCTGTATCAAACTGACTGTGTTAGTATTTCTAGAAAAAAGTAAAGCTAACTGACTTATCAGCTACTTAATATGTCTTGGAAGAGGCCAGGCTTAAATTTCACCAAAAAAAAGAGGCAACTGATACTGTTCTGTGAACAATGGCAGATTTTGTTAGACTCATTCATTTGCCTTCTCTCTCTTCTTCTAAATAGGGCAAAAGTATTTGTTGTTGACTGCTTTATTTCTTTCCAGGTGCTAGTGAACACTGCCTGCTGTTTTCTGATGCTGGTTGCTAAGCTAATCCAGTGTATGGTGTTTGGTCCTCTTCGTGTCAGCGAGAGGCAGGTGAGACAGCAAACAAGGAAACGGTGAAACATGACAAATGGTCTGATTTTCTATATGGAATTGCTGAAGAAAAATTAATTTTACAATATATATTTTGCCATTTGATTAGCTAGTATATCACAGCCACAAGCTTCCAGCTTATTTCTAAGGAAATTTTTCCGATTGTATTTTTTAAGCCCACAGTCAACTTGAAAATCCCATTTTCTTTAATGAACTCTGTCAGATTTCTTACAAGCACACCTCACTTCAAAATACTTGTAATATGTTTTTCTCTGTCCTGCCTGCACCTGGCAGCATTTCTCCACTGCATTTTGTAGTTATCAGTGCTGGCAGTCTTGAGTTCCCTGTTCTTTTGTACCTTGACTGCTGGAGAAACGCTTTCCATTCTCATACACTGATGTTTATCAGCCTGCAGTTTTAAGAGGGAGTAGGCAAGAAAATCCCCAGAGAAAGGAGGTGAGCAGGACTGAAAACTGAGGCTGTTTAGTCCTGCTCTTGGCTATGTGAGAATGTTTGTAGAAATTCAGCAAGGAAACCATGAAAGCCCAGAGTTTTTAAAAACAGGATCCTGCAGAAGATGAAAGCAGCAGCAGGACCTTGAATAGTATCACTATATATTTTTTTAAAAATGTAAGTCAAATGTATAAGTTGCTTGTGTAAATGCAGTAGCAGTGGTTTGGAGTGTGTTCACTTATTAAAAAAAGTCTAAAAAGAGTTCTTTAGGAGTAATCAGGCCATGATGATTTTTGACATGCAGAACTGATACACACAAAGCCTCATTAATAACTGTGGATCTCTCAAAGCCTATTGTATTTGTAATTCATACCTCGTAGAGGCTTTGAGTGGTGTGTTAAAACCGAGGCACTATCAAACTGCAGTGGGCCAGATTTTCTTTCCAGTCCATGTTGACTATAAGGATGTGGAATTTTCACTAGTGATGATTTTCAGGATGTTCTCTACCCTCTTAAAAACTGAAGTGAAAAGCAATAGCAGTGTGGATCCATTTGTGTTTGGACAGTGGGAGTTTGCCTGAGTTGTCATGTAAACGAAAGCTGATTATTAATACTGGCGAGCCCAAAACAGCAGCATCATTAAGGAATTCAGGGCCTGTCTTAACTAAACTCCTGGTGACTTCATCATGTACTTTAACAAAACATTTTGTTTCATAAATTTTTTTATCCTCTCCAAGCTGGCTTGGTGTCTGCTGCTTGAGGACATCATATTATTTCTTTCATACTTCATGTGTGTGGGAATAGTTTTATTTTCTTTGCTCATGCATCACATTCTCCACTGTAGGCATTGTGATTCTTAAGAACAGACTTGGTCATCTTTTCTTAATCATCTGTACTTTTTGGCAGGTTTTTGGAAGCAAGGTGCTAGGCAATTTGGGCATCTTGAATAACTAACTGTGGCAGCTCTTCCAGCAGAGAGGACTGTGTGTTTGCAGCCTGGTAGCTGACTTGCTTGGGCATGAAGAATCAAACTGAGATGAGACTTGCTGTGTGCTGAGCACTCTTGTAGGAATATAGCAGGAAACTGCGTTGTGTGCTGTGTAGCACAGTTATGCTGCCATGATACAAGAAACTAGATAGACAATAAGGTCTGCTTGTATTTTTAATAAGTTTCTTACTTGTGTAAGGGTAACGCTATTGAAGATGTGTATGCAGCAAACTTTAGCTAATGTATTGTTGCATTTCTACTTCCATGGTTTTTTTTCCTTTCCCTTTCTCTTTTCCTCTCCTTTTCTCCAGTGTGTGGATTGTCAGTGCTTTCACTTCAGTAACCAAGTTTCTTCCATTACAGCATCTCAAGGATAAATTCTGGAATTTCATTTTCTACAAGTTTATCTTCATTTTTGGTGTGCTGAATGTTCAGACAGTGGAAGAAGTAGTGATGTGGTGTCTCTGGTTCTCTGGACTTGTGTTTCTCCATCTGATGGTTCAGCTCTGCAAGGATCGCTTTGAATATGTAAGTTTTGATTAAGGGCTGTCTTTTGGGACTTGCAAATTCTGTTTCTGGTTCAGGCACTGGCTCAGATAAGGCACAAACAGATCATTTAGACCTTTTCCACACCCTGCGGTACTGAACACGTGCACTTCCCATTAGCTTTAAAGCAATACTTGCTTTAAAGTACAATGTCAATCTTACTCCTTCAGTTTTCCCATGAGACAAATGGAGCTGAAGATACTTATTTTCTTTAATAAATTGCTCCTTATATGTGCCCTGTAATTACTGTTACATAACTGCATGAGATGGCTTTATAGCTCTCCTTAGTAAAGACATCTTAACAACAGAATGTCCCTTAGATTGGTGCACTTTAGGATTGGCCTATGGAAGATATACTGAATTTTGACTGCCAGTGTCTTTACAATATACTGTGTCATTTTTTCTCTAAGCTACATTCCACTTTCTGTTAATACCAGGAACAAATTATGTAGAGATGCAGAAATTGAAAGCTAGGCAAGGAAGAAGAAACTGAAATTAAAACAGTAAATCTTGGCCTTTAAACTAGAATGGGCCTGTATTTTCCTAGGCTCCTCTCTCCTGGCATAGAAGTTTGACCTGAATTAAATCCATAAATTTATTTTTGGTGAATCCGGGCTTTGCAATTTTTTTTTTTTAATAATGTCCAGTAAGGTCTGTTAATTCACAGGTAGCTAAGCACTTAAATTTGAAACTGAATTGACTAGGGTTAGGAAAATTGAGACAGCAGTGAACAAGGCAGTCATCTGGTATTTTTAGTGTTGTTCAGAAAACTGTGAAAGAGCAAAGGTCATGTGGGAAGAAATCCTTATTATATTCCTTTTGCATTCAAAGCATTCGTAGTAATTTTTTGCTTGGACAAATGATACTTGATTTGCCTTGTGAAGATGGGGCATGTGGAGCTGAACCAGATACAAAGAAGTAAGAAAGAACCCATTTAAAAAAAACCATGGGAATCAACTTTGTTAATTACATCAGAGTGAAGCTTTGGGCAGCTCCTTCTTTCCTTGTCCTGTTCTTTTTCATCCTGCCCTGGAAAAAAGAGGATGGACTAGCATCTCCTTGAGTTGATTTAGACAGACTAGGTGTAGCCTTCTGTTAAGGTAGTTGAGAGATTTATCACACTTTGCATGCTATTGAATGAGACAACTGCTTTTCATCAAAGTCTGTCCAGCAGTCTCTAGCTGCAGCTTAGATGTTTTCTTGGGTAGACTGTTTCTTCCAGAAGAAAACGACAGTGGAAGAACTACTGGACAAATGACACATGGAAGACGAAGCTGGACAAATTCAGACCAGCTGTTTGGTGAAAAATTGGCAAAACACTGCTTGAAGACTGTGTATTAGTTTAGGTGTCTTTGCAAAATGCATATGAATCCTAAGCAGATGCTGTGGATTTGGTGCAGAAACTACCGTGTCTCTGGTTTTCTTGCACAAGTGATTTAAACAGCTCAAATAATCATAATAATTGTAAATAAAAAATTGGAACTGATGGTTAAAATGTGACTGTAAATGACAGTAACATGAATGAGGCTTTGGGATAGTGTGTGGGTTTTGCTTTATTCTTCATAATTTATTACTACATTGCATTGTGAAATTGGTTTTATGCTAGAGAGCAAAAGATTTTCTTGAATGAGGTCTTATTTGGTGAGGTGACAATAGAAGGCACAGTGGATTAAGTACTCCTTTAAACCTGTCATATATTTATGTATTTGTGTTTCAGCTTTCCTTTTCTCCTACCACACCCATGAGCAGCCACGTCAGAGTGCTGGCCCTGCTCATAGCCATGCTTCTGTCCTGCTGTGGATTAGCAGTTGTCTGTGGAGTTGTTGGCTACACCCATGGCATGCACACATTGGCTTTCATGGCAGCAGAGGTGAGACCTTCTTCATACGTGTTGTGGTTTCTGCTTTGCCTTTGACCCCTCCCTCACTTGGGGGTATCCTTGTATACAGTGGATTTGCTTTTAATTCCCATAATAAAGAAATTTTGAAGGCACAAACAAATCCTCCCATGTTTTCCAGAAGTTGCCAGATTGGCAAGCTTTCTCTCTTTAGCCTTTAACCCAGAAAAAAAATCTTAGTCTGAAAAAGAGAATGAGAGGATAGACCCATAAGATGATGCTGAAATCAAATGACAGCTTAGAAAAAGTAAAGATTGTGCTTCATGAGCATGAGGTGAAACAGCGCTTGAGAGACGGAGAGAGTGTATATGGGAGTGTAATGTGCACTTCAGCATCTTTCTTTGAGGTTATATTTTCTATTTAATTTCTTTCCAAAAGGAATGAGACATCCTTTCCTTAAGTCATACTCATAGGATTTGCTTATGTTTGTGTAACGGGTTGTGTCTCAGCTGAGATAGCAAGGCATTTTTGTGCACTCCTGAACACTTTGCACTGTGGACTAAACATCAGTATGTTTGTGGAGTGAGCATCAGTATGTTTTGGATGTTGTGATGGGTTATTGCACTCTGCCTGAGGAAGTGATAATCTTAAACAAAGGAGAGGAATCCAATCCAAGTATGTTGTTTTACCACATTGTTAGTTCAGCTTACAAATAGCATATACAATTTATTTTTCTTCTCCTATCTTGAATTCATACTTGGAGTTAGGGAGCAGGAAGGAAAATGTTAGTAGGAGAATATGATGCTTATCACACCACAGTTCAGTTATTCAACACGTCACTTTATTTTTCCACGAATACGAGAATATGCAAGACCAGATTTGTAATTAAACAGTGGAAGGGTATTGGAAGATTTAACAGTGTCTCTAAAAGGTGGGGTCTCGTTGGTGTCATGTCTCTTATCTTGGCTTGGCAGAAGGATTATCAGCATTGCACGAGCTCAGGGTAGGTTAATCAGGGGGTGTTGTGGTGCCTGTTGCCTCCTCAGTACTGTGCTGTGTGGTAGTGTGAGTGTTTGGGGTTGCAGCATGGAGCCCAGTTTTTCATTTTAGTGAGAGCTGTTCTGTGTGCTGATTAAGGAAGGAGTGGCTCAGTCAGTGAAAGTGTGGAGTGTCCAGCCAAGCCCTGGGTTCCCTGCTGTGCTGCTGGTGGGCAGTGAGGAACTTTGTGGGGAATGCAGAAGAAAAGGTCTCCTAGCTTTTCTTGCAGCCACTGTTTTTTCAGAACATTCCTGAGCTGAGGGCTGCATTGGGTTTGATAGTCCTGGATGTACACTGGAAAGTTGTCTGATCATTCATTGAACTTGTTTGTATGTCAGCCTCTGTAATATCCAAAGGCAACAAATTCCACTTGTACTTGGCTTTGTGTACACAAAAGAGCTCTTTGAGTTGTTCTGAATCTTTTGTTTGATAATCACAGAATGATTTGGGTTGGAAGGGATCTTAAAGATCATCTAGTTCCAACTTCCCTGCCATGGGCAGGGAATAATGTCCTTAGCTATTATCAAATACATTTATGATGAAAATAAGCAAAGAATCATTCCCTGTTTAATCTTTTTTTATAGCCTTTGTGATTTTATCATCCTTTGGCCTGTTCCTTTGCTGTTTTTCTTCTAAGCAAAAGAATTCTAGTCTCTTTTTTTCTCATAGAAGATTGTATAATATCTTGCCATTTTTGAACATTTTAAATATTCCCTGTATAGATTGAGCAACCATGAGTAATTTCCTTTATTTTAATACCCAGCACTCATGTGAGTGAAATAAAATATTTAGGTTTCTTTCTGTATGGGTACTGGCAGTGACACCTCATAGCAGACTTTAAACTCTTAGTAAAAAACAATAAATCCTTCAGTCTGAAATGTTTTTTTGGTGATGGCTTGTGTGATGCTCCTTGAGAGGGATCCTGCCAAGTATATTCCATTAGTGTGAATGAATTACATTAAGTTACATTAAGCCATTAATCTCTCTTCTGCAAACATTGATTTAACTCAGGGTTTTCAATAAGGCAATGTTTTTCTTGTGTTTTAGGTAACTTCTCCTTGTTCTCTGTTGCTTGTCAGCATTTTTTTTTTTTGCTGCAGAGGGTGGATGTGAAATGTGCAAATGCCCAGAGAAAGTTGAGCAGGGACTTGCCTGTATTTTTGAGTAAACATTAATTTTTTTACCTTAATATATGGTGTTCAAGAATTATAGTATAGCAAGCAGTGTCCAGTCTGTCTATCTTTGCAGTTATTTTTTAAAGCCAGCTAGTAAACAGTTGCAAAGGGTTAAATATGCATAGAAGTGCTTTAAGAATGCTTTTGACAGATGGAAGAAATTATTCAAACTAACCAGCATATTGCTACTTTGGGAAGTTAGTGGTTTTGATAGTTCTTCTGTCCTGTTTGTTGTACTTATGCTGAAGGCATGCCATCAGACCAGTTTCACAGAAGTGGTTTCAGTTGCTCGTTGTAAATCCCCTGCATCTCAGTGTCACTTGGCCCCTGCTAACTACAGGGTGGTGTGGGCAGTCTCTAGGGGAAGCATGTCTGGTGGTTTTTACTGTGAGGAGAGAATGAGGAGATGGAACACTGTGCTTGATGGATTACAGAGAGATGATGGGGCCGTTGTCTCAGATGATAAGAGCCCATGGATATGTAGTTACCTTTTTGGTGACTTGTTTTTACATTTCTGATCTTACACTTTCTGGTATACTTAGTTTTTTTTCTCTGTACTTAGCCTAGAAATGTAAGTATGATTAAAGAGAGACGTTATTTTAGCAGCATTTACATCTCAGCAAATGGGGGGAAATTACTTGAAATTATTTTCCTGAAATTTCTGTTATTATTCAGTTCTTCCAGTTTTGTTTTGGTTTTTTTTTAAAGTGGGGTGAGGAGAGAGAGTTGGTGGGATTGTGGTCTCAGCACTTGCTGAATGATAATTATTGAGAAAGGCAGTATGTCCTGTATAGTTGGGAAAAAGTGACACTTAACAGCAGTAACACCAGTGGCTGCTTTAAAAACATCACGTCTTTGGGAACAATTTCTTCCATATGTATTTATAAGCTTCATGGTTGTCTCAGGTATATTGTGCACACAGTCACCTATAGTGACCATTGGTTCACAGGAATTTGTTAAGCTGCAATAAATGCATTTTGTGTTATAGCCCTTGAGCTCCTGCATCTGAACTGCTGTCCCCTGCCAGAAGTTTGTTAACATGTATGGTGTTTTTTCTTCCTCTTTTGCAGTCTCTGCTGGTGACAGTCAGAACTGCTCATGTGATTTTACGGTAAGTAGTTTATGTTTTACAGGTTGGGTGTTTAGGATGGTAGTGCATATAACATGTTGATGTAAGAGGTGTATGTAATTACCTCCTTGAATTGCAAATGCACGTTTGGAGATTGAGAGCAGCCCTGAGGAGAAACTTGGGGGTGTTGGTGGATGAGAAGCTTGACATGGCCCAGTAATGTGTGCTTGCATACCAGAAAGCTCAACCACATCCTGGTCTGCATCCCTGCAGTGTGGGCAGCAGGTTCTGCCCCTCTGCTCTCTTCTGCTGAGACTGCACCTGGAGTGCTGCATCCAGCTCTGGAGCCTCCAACATGAGAAGGATGTGGACCTGCTGGAGTGAGTCTAGAAGAGTCCTTATGGATTTTTAGAGGAGTGGAGCACCTGCTGTGGAGACAGGCTGAGAGAGCTGGGGTTGTTCAGCCTGGAGAAGGCTCTGGTGAAACCTTAGAGCCCCTTCCTGTACCTAAAGGTACCCCAAGAGGGCTGAAGAGGGACTTTGGACAAGGGCACGGTGTGAGGGAACTGACAAGACAGGGTTAGATTTGATAATGGGAAAAAGGTCTTCCCTGTGAGATTGGTGAGTAACTGGCACAGTGAGTGGTTGCCCAGAGAAGCTGTGGATGCCTCATCCTGGAAGTGGTCATGGCCTGATTGCATGAGGCAGCCAAAGGGATTGGAAAGAAATGATCTTCCAAGATTCCTTCAAACCCAAACCATTGCAGGTTTCTGTGAGATGAGCAAAGGTGGTTAGCTTTGGTCTATGGTGTTTTTAAGCACAAGTTTTGCAATTGACTTTTTTTTTTTTTGCTTTATTTGAGTAATGTGTGTGTCCTACCCTTGAATAAAAGATTGTACTGGTCTAAGTAGTTACAGGAACATTTATTTTAAAGCCAGCTAGTAAACAGTTGGCAGATATGTTGCATAGTACAAAGGATTAAATACACGTAGAATGATTTTTCAGAATGATTTTTACAGATAGAGATGCATTTTAGGAGTGCTTTTTACAGATGGGTGTTGAAATGCATGGATAGCTTTAGTGGGTGGTGATAGCTTGAGGCATGGATTAAAGTGGATGGATGCTGCTGGATGAGGGTTGATAGATGCTACTTAATGTCATTCTACAGGGTTTGTTTTAAAGCCTTGGTCTCTGGAAGGTTTGCTTTGAAAAGGTCACATGCATGTGTACCTGTAACATACCTGTGTGTGCATATGTAGAACTTGGTGTGTAACACAGGGGCCTCTTTGTGCAGGTCACTGTCAGCATTTCAGGTCTGACACTGAGCTGCAATGACTCGCCTAAGAAACACCTCACGTGCTGAAAAATGGGCTTCTCTAGTTACTGTAATCCTAAAATTGACTTTCAGAACATGAAGTAGATTTTAGCCAATGCTGCATCTTTTCTATCAGCTGGCAGTGTCTGTAGTGCCAGTGTGGGCTAAGCACTGACTGCTTTTTGCTTTTTTAAAATGTTGCTGTTTGAAACCAGTAACATTAAGAGAAGTCCCCCTTGAGTGAGCACAGACTGTGGGCACAGAGCCTCAGAAGTGCAAAGAATCCATATCCAGAAGTTTTTTGAAAAATGGACAAAATAGTTTGAATTATAGAGATGCTGTGTAACAACAAAAAAAAAGAGAATAATGTTAATTTCCTCACTCTTGCAGATATGTAGTTCATCTCTGGGATCTCAACCATGAAGGAACATGGGAGGGCAAAGGCACTTACGTCTACTACACAGATTTTGTCATGGAGCTAACCTTGCTTTCCCTGGACTTGATGCATCATATTCATATGCTGGTATGAAATGCTGGACATAATGCTGAACAAATAGACTGGCTTTAAAATAAAGCGTGTTGGGTATACGCATTTTGTATATTTTTTTACTTTGCTTATTTTAGAAACCAGATACTACAGAGAAGTTACTTAAATAGAGACAAAAATAGAGAGGGGACATTCTGACATTCTTTACTTCTGTGTAGTTGAAGTCATCACAAATAACTTTGTTAAGAAGTATTAACTGCTGTGTGTAATTATCTGTTTAGTAGGTGTTTAATTAGCATTTTTTATTGAGTAATATCAGACTGAATTATTTTCATTGGCAGCAGGGAATGCTGAGCTGGACAGGACTGGATTCAGTTTACCCTCTTTATAAATACTGTGTATGTATAAATACTGTATATGAAGAGGTAATGAGTGGTAGTACCTTTGAACATACATGGTAGGTCTGAATGGATCCAACAAAAGAGAAATTCTTCAGGGCTGGTTTCTCAATTTCTTTGTCTCTTAAGACGTGATGCAGCTTCTTGTTTCTCATGGTGCTTGTTTCTAATCACTGCTCTGTTTTTGTCCCCAAGCTGTTTGGCAATATCTGGCTGTCAATGGCGAGCCTGGTGATTTTCATGCAGCTGCGCTACCTGTTCCACGAGGTGCAGCGGCGAATTCGGCGGCACAAAAACTACCTGCGTGTGGTTGGAAACATGGAAGCCAGGTGAGCCCCTTACTTGCTCTGCAGTCTTGATGTAGATTTAGTAGAGAGGATCCTGAGAAAGCAGTTGGGATTCTTTTATGTTCCTTTGATACACAGTGGCATAGTGTAAGCTGAACAGATGCAGTATTGCAAACGTGACCCTTAAGTCTCTACACTTAGAGTGTGTTTTCACCTTTTTTATTTGTTAGTGGAGAGACTCTTTGTGGTTTTAACAGATATGTAGGATTGACTTGTATAATGGCAGTATTACTGGTAATGTCTAAAGTGGCAAAAAGTGAACTCCTTTGTCCAGTATTCTGTATTCTTTTGCATACTACCTTAGTGAGGACAGAAGCTTTTGACAGCTGTTTTAGCTGTCAAATACTGGCTTTGATAGTGATAGAAATCAATGCTCTTAATTCCATTAGGCCATACAACTCACTTACTGACTGAATATTTTGATGAAATCAAAATACTAATTAAAACCTGCCTAGCTTTACCTATGTATTTACTAAACCTGAAGCCAACTCTAAGACTCTACCTAAAGAGGAGCTGAGAGCACCTTGGCAGTATTTTAGTCCATTCCCTTATAGTGAGATAATTTGGAGAAATTGGGAGCCCTGCTAAAACCTAATATTATACCAGATAGTATTGCATTTATGACCCAATGTTTTCAAAATTCAGCTATGTTCTTAAAAATTTTAAGAGCCACAGGGACTTTTACTCCTTCTGTACATCACTGTACTGTTTTAATTTTGGGCCTCAGTGCATTTGATTAATTCTGATTCTTGCTGCTGTAGTCCAGGTGGAGAAGGCTGGCTTGTCTAGAAATTCCATGCTGTTTGATTTGCACGTGTCACAGACTTATTTGAGTGACTGACTTGATGTGTTTTGGTCATTCTGATTGTGCTGGAAGAACCAGCACAATGTTCTAATTTCCTTCTGAAGCTGCTGTTAGTGGCTGCCCCTTACGTGCTTGTTCCTCAGGTATATTCCTCACCAGCAGTGCTGTGGAATGTTATTACACCAGTCATTTCTATATTGTTGTGTATATGGATACTGTGTAGTAACTGCTTACATGGCACTTTAGCTTAAGAAAAAAAGGAGAAAAGTCAATACAAATGGGAATGACAAAATCTGAGGCCAAAATTAGTCACCATAAGTGCTTATGATCCCAAAGAGATAGTTTAATGGGTACAGCTATTAAAACTCATTTAGAGAAATGACATAAACCAAATCTATACAGATTATGATTTAAGGATCTCAACAAAATGATCATATAATTGTCTCTTGGAAGGTATTAAGTCAAAGCTTTTTGCACTTAGGATGTATGAGGAGATGTGCAAAAAAAGTGCCTGCAAAAGGCATCAGTGCGTGTGTTCCTTTGCAGTGCAGCCTGAAAAATAACAAATCAAAAAAATAACAAATCTGTTGGCATAGCTTTCTTAATGAAAAGTTAACATGGAGGGTAAGGATTTTTATTGTTGGATCCTCTAGAGAGGAGGCCATGCCAAGCTTGTGTTGTCATTCCTTCTGTCTCTTCCTGTTTCTTCTTCATAGGTTTGCAGTTGCAACACCAGAGGAGCTGGCAGTGAACAATGATGACTGTGCCATTTGCTGGGACTCCATGCAGTCAGCACGCAAACTCCCTTGTGGCCACCTCTTCCACAAGTACGTGTCCAGGCTGGAGAGGGTGCGCCCAGCTGAGAAGGGAAGGGATAGATGGGCATGGCTGAAATTTACAGTGGGATGACAAGTAACAAACTACCAGCAGAGCTTGTTTGAGTGCTTGCTGCCTGGGTCGTCTTGGTCTGCTTCTGATAGCAGAGTAAAAGTCTTTTTCACTCCAGTAATTTTCATGTTTGAGTTGTTCTGCCTGGTGTGCTTCTTTTCCCCCAAACCAAGAGCGTGCACTTTGTCAGCTAGTGGATAACTAGTGTTGAAGTTCTAAAACACAGATTGGTAGATTTGTTGTATGGAGGTTGTATTGATTTTCAGGTGAAGAGTTAAAATTAGAGTTGAATCCTTAAATACTTTCCAGATACCAGTTTTTAGGAGAAAACAGGGAGTATTTTTATGTAGTGCATCTTCATATGGTGGTGAGTCCCCTAGACTAAATCTGTGGCTTCAAGGGGCAGTGAGACCACCAGGGCTGTAAAAGAGGTTAACCAAATCAGCAGAAATGGTCCCAAAGCAGCTGGTAGTTAGAACTGAGAGACTTCTGGCCAAAGAACCTCTCTATACTCTGCTTCTTACACTCATTCAGTAGTGAATAGCAGCAGATGTTTGTGGACATAGTGTGCTGAGCTAGATGTGACTTTTCTTGGATCTCTTGTAGCAGTGCTTACATACCTGTGCTTAAATATAAAATGAGAAACAGGGATTGAAGCAGGCATTTCTGGAGGGCCATGTGATGAATATGCAGGTCAGTTAAATTGTCCCTGTGGTATTACTTTCTGTAAATAGCTTTTTGCTTTTCTGGTAACTGTCAAACCAGAGTTTGTAATCTGTGTGCTAATTTGTTGTTATTTATGACAAACCTTGCCATAAATATTTATCTGTGTTCCAAGAAGTCTCTAATGAGATAATGTGCCTCCATAGCAGAAACTCCTTTTCCAGTGCTACTGAATCATGTTAATATTTAATCACCTACTGAGCACTTGAGAAGCCCAGGGTCTTCTCTTCAGAAAGACATTTTCTCTGTATTTAAAAGGATCCTTTTGTATTTTTTCTGAAGCAATTACAGTTCTGAAGCAAGTTACACTCCTTGGTGCTTTTAGGGAGGGAACATGTTACAGTGGATGGCTTGCATATAAAGCCAGATGTAACTAATAACCCTATTTACAACCTGAGAGTGGTTTCTCTCCTCATAAAAGCCTGGTGATTTTGTCAACAGGCTGAACACTGTGTCCATTCTCAATTACATGGGATTTTTTTTTTCCCTCACCGGTTATTAGGAGGGGAAGAGAAGGTGGCAGGGAAGATTTGCTTTGCTGAGATCAACCCTGTGCCCAAGTATTAAGGAAATTTAATGGCAGTAGGTGTCTGGATCTTTTAGTCATGTTGAAACTGTTTCCTTTACCTTCTAGGAAGCAGGCAATTTCAAGAGTTGTTGCTCTGAAAGGTTGCCAGCCTTGACCTGCTGTTTGCCCTCCTCCTGCTGAGGTGCTGTGGGTGACCAAGCCCTTCTGCCTGTGTGGCACACAGTGGGTGTGACCACAGCTGGCTTTTTCTGCCTGGTGCTGATGCAGCTGACACAGGGTTGTGCCCATTCCAGCATCTTGGCTGTTGAACTGTTGAGGAGCAGCAGTGTGGTGGCAGCTCAGGAAACTCCTGATGTTTCCCAAGTGACCTTTGCAGTACAGCTCTAGCAGAGGTTTGAGTTTGCTGTGGGCAGGGTGGTTTTCCTGTGGTCAGGGAGGTGGTGTTGGACAGCACTGCCAATGCCAGGGTGCTGGTTGTGCTGGTGACCAAGGTGGTGGAAGGTGGCAGATTTTTACTGTAGTGCTTTGGCTGTTTTTGGGGAACCCATCACTGTGTATCCCTTCGTTGCAATATGATGGAAAGCATTTAGGCAAAGTTTCAGGAATTGGTCAGAATTCTTGTATCTTTGACTTCACTATAGACATGCAATTAGAGTTTTTCCCTTGCTCTGTCAACCCAAGCCTATGATCTGTGCCTTCACTTTTTTTACAAATACACAATTTTGGGAACAAGTTTATTTGATCTTTTTGTATGTCTTTACCTTTCTAAAGTGTTTTGAGAACTTCTGGGAAAAAACCCACCCTGCAAATGTGAAGTATGTATTATAATATTGAGAAGTGTTCAGCCCTGTGAAATTCAGTTCTTGCACACTGAAAATTAGGCTCAACTTGAACAGATACTGCAGTTGGGTCATATCAGCATGAATCAAAAAGCATGCACTGCTTTGAGTGTTTCAACCTGCATTTCAAACACTTCTCACTTTCTGCAGGACAGAAAATTTCAGCATTAAGGAAGGATTGTTATGGCACAGAATTGTTAGTATTAATAAATCTGTTTAGAGAGTTCCTGGAGTGGTACTGACTTTTGTGATTTGGGTATTGGTATTTTGAAAAGTTGTTTGAAAACACTGGAGGTGCCATTGCCTCATCACAGGCAGAACTGCTGTGAAAATGTGTCAGGATACTAACTATGTGTCCAGTTGGTTTTTGCCTTTTTCACTTGGGAATGGTGAGATAAAAGAACTGATTTCTTTTCTCTTCCAGGCAAAACTTGCTTGTTCTGAGCTAGAAGGACAGCAAGTTTGGAGAGTGTTTTAAGCTTGTGATAAATCTGCATGCATGTTTATAAAAAGTGAACACTTGAGTATTTTCAGCTGAAAGAAATAGGAAACCCATGCCAGAGTCATCAGGAGCTCATTCAGGATATCTCTGAGCAGTCCATGTGTTGATGTTATGTACAGAATATGCTACAGCTGCTTGATGTACTGGTGATAGTGATCTCTTGGAAAAACACTGCAAGCTCACCACAGTGTTACTGTTTTCCTGTCAGCTCGTGCCTGCGGTCCTGGCTGGAACAAGACACATCTTGCCCTACCTGCAGAATGTCTCTTAATATCACTGACAGCCATCATGTGAGGGAGGATCACCAGAGGGAGAATCTGGATGAGAACCTGGTCCCTGTGGCAGCAGCAGAAGGCAGACCACGCCTGAACAATCACTTCTTCCACTTTGATGGTGAGCTGAGCACATTTGACATCCACTGCTGATGCCCAAATAAACTAAAGGGGAGCAGCCTTCTGTAGAAGGGAATTCTCTCTGTGCTTCATCTGAAACTCGAACCATGCTCTGCTTGTGTTTGTCAAACACTACTGTGCTTCTGATTTTTTTTTTTCTTTGCAAGAGCTCAGATATGTCTCGGAGGTTTCCCAGAACTGTGGAGATTTCTTGAAAGATTTTGTACAAGTACTCCCTTTTTCTGGATTTGTTATGGTCAGCAGCTTCAGTTCCTGCCATTTATTCATTGTGTGCCATGTTGACAAGCAGAATGAGAAATTCCTGTGTCTTTTTTTGTTACCATGCAGTGGTTAATCAGTAACAGTCAAAGAGGAAAAATAAGCCCTCTGAGGCAGTCTAAAAGTCAGTCTTTCCCCTATCCCCTAGTTAATGTGTGGTTGTCAAAAGTCCATTTGCCACTCAGTTTACAAGACACTTGCAATGCTTGGTTAGGTGCAGAAGATTAGTCTCAGAAGGAGTAATGTAGCCACAACAGTTTAAAATGTTTAGGGTTTGTTAGTAATGTGTTATAAGTACTCTCAAAGCAGATGTGATTCCAGGCCACGTAAGTTCTGTGTATGGAGACAACTTGTTTTGGAAAAGGCAATTTATGTCATTTGTCTTCCAGATTTTTTTAGACTCTTGGTATTGGTGTGTGCTGGTTTTCCACAGTTTCCCAGATTTTGATGCAGTCTTGGTGTTTCTCAGATGATTTCAGTACTGCCAATATTCAGCTTTGGGTGCTGCACTTGTGGATCTCCCATGAGGCAGTTGAGATGCTGCAAACTTTCACAGTGACCTGTTCCTCATCTGCGCTTGTTTTGAAATCTTAGGAGATTGTGCGGGGAGAACAATGGGCAAAGAAGGGTCAGAGAATTTCTGGGTCCATGGAGGCTGGCTGATAGCTTCTGCATGGCTTCACTTCTGAGGTGCTTTAGGTCTCCAAAGGACATTTATATTTAGAATAACACTGTGTTTTGATGGCTGTCCTCCCTAGTGCTCTCCAGTGACTTGGAGACCTGCAGAATTACCATGGAGATAGAAGGAGAAGTGGCATAGCTTGTGTTTATTTAAGTGGCAGCACAGAAGGAGGAGGGAGCCACCCATGTGCCCTACTCTGTTGAGCTAAAGCACACGATTGCAGCAGTCACTTGTTCAGTTACTCTGTGTCCCTTTGAAGTAGTATTTCTCAGTGATGACCCATTTTGGGCCTGGATTCAGATTGCTTAGAAGCTGTCCTGTTTTTGTAAAATTGCTGGATTTATTAATATATTCCAGAACTGGATTTGACTCTGGATTATTTTAATTTTCACTTTAATAGGAATATTAAAAAAAGGTAACAAGGATGTGCTACTTCCTTGATCATTTTCCAGCCCCCAGATTGTTAAATCACTATGACAGTGTGTTTGAAGAGAGTATGGGCAGTTATGTTTCACTCCAGCCATCTCCATGTCTGGGAGACCTTAGGGATTGATTGCACTGCAGAACTCCCTGCATGTACCTTGTGGAATATGAAGACTTATGTTAAACACATGTAGAAGTACTTGGCCTGCTGAGATTCTCATGCTCTTTCTTGACTTTCTTGGTGATTTCTTACTCCCAGGCTCCCGAATTGCCAGTTGGCTGCCCAGTTTTTCTGTGGAAGTGATGCACACCACCAACATCCTCGGAATTGCACAAGCCAGCAACTCCCAGCTCAATGTTATGGTGAGACTGCACCTCAGCCTTCCTGTTTGTGTTGTGTAGGGGAAAGGGTTACATGGAAATGGACAACATAAAGCAGAAGGAAGGGGAAATAGTGGTTAGACACTCGATGAAAGCTGTTTTTCTGAGTGAGAGAAGCTTTACTTCAATGAAGTTAGGGCTGTATTTGGGTTCAAATGTACCAGCATAAAAGAACAGGTCTGGAGGTAAGTGAATGAGGAAGAAGAATGGCATGTACTTCCTGGGTAGATAAGTAGACTTTTTCTCAGCTCGCTTAGTGCATATTCTTTAGCTCTTTTTCAGTACTTCTATGACAACTTGCAGCACCAAAGGGTGTGAGTTGGTAACCAGAGAATTTAGCTGTTGGTCAAGTAGTAACTGATCAAACCATTCTGTAGGTTTTGATTTGTTTTTTTAATTTTTAATAGCACTGAGCTTCAAGATAGCAATTTCAGTGTCTTATCAGTGTGAGGTGGGCTCTCTAGTACCCTCAGCTTTTGCTGATTCATGATGATGATAGAAGTGTAGAGGATGAAATTCCGTATTTGTTGAATTCATCCATAAAAATTCATCTAATGTAGTACAGAAAGAAAAGGATGTGGCCTCATGAAACACTTAATTTTTTAGAAGAGTGCTGTTTCCTTTGAGTTCTTCGAGCTAATGTGTTCTATACCATGGTAATAAATGTTCAGTGAGGTGTCTCATGAAAGTGATGGAATTTTCTGAATATTAGGTCTTTCCCATAGCCTATACTTCTGTTTAAACATCAGCAGGGTAAGGCCACTATTTTTAGGGTGTTTGAGGCAGGGAGGGACCAGTAAGATGTTGGCAGATGATTTATTAGTTAAATATGCAGGAACTCTGCATCTGAGGTCAGTTTAATTTTTCTTTTACTGGACACTGTGACACAAATGGGCTTTTGTTAAGGATAAGTAATGGTGTTTTAGGATTGTGTACTATCAAAAGTACAATAGCAACTTATATTAAAATGTCTGCTTTAACGGAAAACTGCCTAAAGATTAGCAAATTAAAGTGTTACACATTTTTAATAGAAAATAAGAGACATTCTCCTTTGTGTTACTGAATAAAAACCTAGGGAAGTATTTTGAGGGGGAAGCCAGAGGCTGAAATGGTAAATCAGTTGGTTTGGTCACAGGTTAGTACAAGGGAGGGTTAGGTTTGCAAAAGTTGCTTGTGTTGGAACTTACTGTCAGTTGGTGCATAGTTTTTGCTTTGTTCTCAGAATTCCTTCCATCTTTTTTTTTCTTATTGCTGTTCTCATTCCCCTCTGCTCCCCCATGACTTTGGGCAGTAGTGAAAATCGACATTTAAATATTGAGTGAAATCTAGTTGTTGGACTCTAAAAGCATGTTATTTATTTTCCCTCTTACCTTTATTTACTTAATTTGGGTATTATTTAACTAACTTGAAATTCAATAATGACAACTCAGTTTAATTTACTTGAATTTTCTGACTCTATTAAACTGGTTTGTAGAGAGGGTGGCTGGAGGGAGTGGGTTATTAAAACTTACTCCACTTGTCCTTATTGGTACCATTTTGGAACCAATATGGCAAAAAGCAAAATTGTTTTTTCTTCCCAGTGTTGGTCTAACTTTCAGTCACCCATGAATTTTGTACTGATCTTTATTAAAAAGGCTGTCATAAGAAGAGGGTTGGGAAGCTTTTGAAACCTTTGTGCATCTACAGGCCCTGTTCAGGGCCATGTAGTGTCTCCCTAGGAGCTGCAGTTTTGGTGTTGACTCCAGTGGAGGCAGCACATTGCCCTGTAGGTCAAAGCCAGCATGGGTTTTCTTCCTCTTTTCTTTCTGTCTGTGGGTTTGCATATCACAAGCAGCATCTTTGAGCTGGTAATATTTTTAATCTCCTTCTGTTGACATACTTATCAACTCACTTATTTATTGCTGATACTGACTGTATTGCTTTCTCCAGGCCCATCAGATTCAGGAGATGTTCCCTCAGGTTCCTTATCATTTAGTTCTGCAGGATCTGCAGCTAACTCGTTCTGTAGAGATCACCACTGACAACATTCTAGAAGGGCGCATCCAGGTGCCTTTCCCCACACAGGTGAGTCATAAGACTGTGCATCTAAAATTACTTTCTTATCACAGCACTGAGCCTCTTAATAATGAGTGAGGGGAATGAAGCAAGTTGAAGCACTGGTGAATCTTGAATTTGTTTTTCCCTTTGTTTAAATCTCTGTGAATGCAGTGTATTCAGTTATGTACCAAAAATATATTGAAAATGTCCTAGCTAGACAAGAGACAAATATTTGCTCAGTTAAAGCAGATCTTCCCAGTCTCTTTTGTGCAGAGCTTTTAGAACATTTCCAGTTGATTTCTCTGCTGACAGATAATTGAATTGTACCACTTAGGAAGATTTTTTGCAAGGAAAGTCGGCAAAATGATGCCTTGTTCTTAATTAGTACCAGCAGATTTCAGTAAAGCAGTCTGGGGACAATGTTTCTGTTAATAAGAATATTGAATTCTGGTTCTGTGCACATCAGATAGCACTGTTATCTGCAGTCTGCGTGTGGGGAAGCAGAGAGAATTCTCCCTCAACACACAGCATTCTGTTTATTGCTTACTTATCTGTTTCTAAATTGAACACAACGCCTGACATTGCAGCAGGCAGAGTTTGAATGTGCTCAAAGAACTTGGGGTTTTTGCTATTTCCCACACTGTACTAAACCTGTGATGTTTGCATTTCAGCGTGCAGATAGCATTAGACCTGCATTGAACAACTCTGTGGAAAGGCACAGTACTGATCAGGAGGATACTGGAACTGTCACACAGGTAAATTGGCATAAAAATGGGCAAAAAGCACAATTAGAAGCTGCATGGACTGGTAGGTGCCTTTGGTTCTGTACCAGGTCAGATTGGTGACAGCCCTTCTTGCATTTCACATCAGAGCTAACATGGTCAGGCAGATAAATCAGATACTAATATAGTGCCCCTGTAGAGGATTATCTGTGTTCTTTTCTTTTTCTTCCTTGAGGGAAAGTGCTCTCAAATGGTACAAAGAACAGAAGATCATCATGTCTCTTTTCATGTCTGGTCTGTCCATGCCTGTCTATGGAATATGAAGAGCAGGGTGCTTTGCTCTTCCTCTTTCTCTTCTCATTCCCATTCTGTACATCTCCAAACACTTCCATTAAAAGGAGGAGTATTTATCTTCTGAGTATAAGAATTCTTTTGTGTTTTGGAGGAAGCACTTTAGGACATGGGGAGCTTTGGTGGGATGGAGCGAGATATGAACCTGAACAAGAGATAACAGCCCTTGTATATACAAAGCACAATAATAGGCTTTGCTGTTCTTCGTTAAGATCTTTACTAAGCAGCATGTGCTAGCTGAAGTGTGGCAGGGAAAAAAATTACTCTGTGAGTAGAGTAAGATCTCATTTCACTTTTGTTTTCCCTGACTGTAATAGTGACATCCTGAGGGTTTCTGTTTTATAAATCTCGCTTTCTGTTGGCTGAGTGAATTTGTGAGGTGTGTGACTTTCTCTGCAGCCTTTAGTGACCTGAATAGCCAACCTGTTACTACATGGAATTCAAATGTGGCAGTTCCCTTGTTAGCAGGTTGCAAGACAAAAGACCCTTTGATTTGGTCTGATTATGCAGTTGAGGCTGAGGAAGAGGTGGTAGGGATGATACAGGTATTTGGTGAAAGCCTGGGGTAGCAGCTACAGAACTGTAGGAATGAAAATCTTGGTCTGGATTTTTGGGTTTCTTTGAAGATTTTGGAGCTATTTGCCTTGCTCTTTAATGAGAGAAACCTCTCTTGGTACAAATGGTATCTAACTGGTTAGCTTGATTCTGGCTTCAAATCCCACTTTGAATGATTGTGTTGCTGTTCATCTTTCTTCCCTCCTGCCTAGCACTGCCTGTATTTCTGTCCTTCCTTCTACAGAACGTGAAAAAGCTGGGAGTGGTGTCCATACATCACAACACTGAGTACATGCTCTCTAATAGATATGCCTTTTTGCTTTTCAGTGCTGCTGAACTCTGCTCAGGTGATGTGTTCTGGCTGGAGCAAATGGTGGTTTGGATGGAGAACCTGTTTTTACCATGTAGGATAGCATAGAGATCACCTGGAGACAGTGGAACAGTTGTGAATATCCTGCAGTTTAGTCGGGCTGCTGGTGGCTACTTGTGGGGGATGAACTGGTGGCCTCTGTGAGGGTTTTCCTGGATTGGCACATACTGTGCCAAACGGGATCCATAGGCAAGAGCTGAAGTGGGAGACTGAGACTGCCATGCATAGAGAGAAACGTGCTGCTGGCTAGTGTTGTGGAAGCTGGAAGGGGCTGCTGTCCTCTTCCTGCCTCAGAAATGCTTTGTGCATTTAGTGTTAGCTTAGGCTGCCTTTGGACAAGCTGCTCACTCTTCTTACAGAACTCAGAGTGCTACCAAGGAGTCTTACTAAACTGCTTGCTGTTGAGAGTATTTCTGTTGTGGAGAGGAGCCTTGGGAGCTTCTGGCTCTAGGAAACTCTTGTCACTTTGGCGTCCCCTTGATTTTGATTTTAATTTGTAACCAAGTACGTGGTGTATCTCTTTCTGCTTGCTAGAAGACTCTGTTGCTGTAGTCAGCCAAAGGCTTGTCTGTGAAAAAAGGGCAAGCAGCAAACAAGCTCCTGCAGCAGGGTTCACTGGAGTTTTGAGAAGCTTTTTAAAGGCAAGTGGGAACAGACATAAGAAGCTACCACCATCTCCTCTGAGTGTAACTTGAACTTCCATATTGTGGATAGATAGACCTCAATACCTTATGACACAGTCTCTGAGAGAGACCATGGAAATTCCAGTTACTTTATGCTTCAGCCTTAGAGTAAGTTTTACAAGCATTCTACCTCTTTTTTTTTTTTTTTTTTTATCAATCAGCATACCCACTGGGAATCTTTGTAGATCTCCAACAGCAAGTGGAGATCAACAGCAACCCATCAGTTCTGCTTGTTGGGCACACTTCTTAGGGCAGCTAATATACTCAAATAAAAGAACCCTTCTTCATGAGTAGTGTTAGTTTTCCTAGTGCCTTGTGTCATATTATGACTTCATTCTACTTACAGTTCAAAGGTCTTAAGATAGAGATAATGACTGGGATTTTTTTTTCCCCAGTTGTATCTTGTGGTTTTGGGGAGTAAGTGCTGATATAATGTAATGGCAGTTGAGAGGCATCTCTGAGCACCATCAGGGTATAAATCACGTTACAGGTTTGTGAGATAATGCTCTAAATACTGACAGCCTCTATCAGTCCTGGCTTTAGGGAGACACTGTGCATGTGCTTCTCTCCAGCTGTGCATTGGAATGCTGATGCTTCCAGTGATGTGCGTAGTGCTCTGCCTTCTCTCCATTCCTATGCCATATGCCCTCCCTTGCTTAAGTACTAGTTGGCTATTTAGAGACACTTCTGAGGCATCCCATGGCTTTAATGAAACTTTTTCTCTTGGAGCCTGAAAGAGGAATACAGTAGTATAGCCTGTAGTATACAGGCTTCTGTATCTGTGTTCTGTTGCATTACTGAGGCTTGTCATAACCTTTGCTGCAATTAGCTGTGATAGTTTTGTCTCTAAAACCTCCTTGGTAAGTGTTCCTGTGCACAGATAGAGGATTAGGCTATAGGTATTGATTTTTGAATCTTTGTAACCTTATGAAAAACCCCCAAACCTTAGGTGAGCCAGCTTTCATCTTCTGATACAAGTGGCCCAGGGGATAAAATGAGTGATCTTGTCTGAGCATTGCAATAAGTGGCCTCCTCACTGCTTCTCCCAGCAGAGTTTCCCTTTTCCCTGCCCACCTGAGTGGTAATTGGAAGCAGCAGTTGAGTTGCTCTGTGCCTGTTCCATTGGGTCTGCCAAGGTCATCTTGGCCCCAAATACAATTGGATCATTCTATGGGGCTGTCCTTCCCTGCTCAGGGATGTGGCAGTGCTTTGAGGCAGTCCAGTGGTGCCCCTGTGTTATCCCAGTGCTTTCATGTGTGTACTGGAGCCCTTTGGTAAATTGCAGCACTGGTATTTTTGCTGAGAGAGGCTGACCACCCCATCCTTGTGTTTGAGGTTGCAGTGTCTGTACTGTGCTGACCTGGGCTCTGGGATTCCTGCTTGGCTCACCTGCCTAATGGGAAGTGACATTTGTCTTGGTGTTTGCTCTCGAAGGCGTTGTGTTGGGGAGATGGTGTTACTGGCCTGTCTCTAGGGCTTTGGGATGACTCAACCTGTTTTGCACATCAGCTGCTAAGCCTGTGTGCTGTACTGTGATGCTGTTGGGGCTGGAGCAGCAATCCCATGGAACTGGCCATCGCAGCTCCTCGGCAGCTCTGCTAAAGGCCCCAAACCAGGCAGCAGGAGCTGCCTTGGCCAATGCTTCCTTGGAGCATCCCAGTGGCTTGAGTTTTCCTCTGGGATACCAAATGATGGCTGCACCCTTCAGCCTTTCACTGAGGTGATTTGTTTCTTGGCACCACCACTCCTGGCTCTCACTGTGGTTGTGCATGGTGGGCTGATCTGATGCTGTGTGGCAGGGTGTGATCAGGATGTGCTGTTTCACCCCTGCTGCCGAGCCCAGCACCATCATCCATCAGCTCAATTTTGGGTTAGTGTTATCAGGCTGTCAGGGGGGAGAGCTGCCATGTGGGGGCTGCCAGCTCCTCTCTTAGCACACCGTACTCAGGACAGTAGCCAGCCTTGCTACAGCAGTCTAAACCAGGATAATTTGGGTGCTACCAGAAAACCAGTGAACCAAAGCCTCATTAATTCCCTTCTTGAGCACAAATAATCTTTGCAAATACTTTATTCTTTCCTTACTATGTGGATTTCTGCTTTTTCAACTCTTTACTGTTCCATCACTTACCAAGTCAGCTGCAGAATCTGACTTTCAAATGCCCCATTTTCAGAGAGCATTAATTATGAGTAATTAATGTTTGTCTTTGACATTACTTTCAAACATGGCATAAAAGATACAGCTTTGTAGGATACAGGATCTTTGAGCGTGGCTTGAAATAGCTTTGTTCTGTTTTTTGGCTGGGCTTTTCAAAGGAACCCAAGGGAATTGGGTATAGCAGGTGAGACTCTGGTTTCTTCCAGTGCCTCAGAAAATGACAATTCTTTGTAGCTTGTTGTTTTGATGCAAAGAAGCCCAAATTTTGCAAAGACGTATGTCTTATTTCCTTTTCTCTTAGACTGAGAGAGTACCACTTGAACTGAATTCCAGACTGGAAGAAATGGTGGAATTCAACGAAATGGAAGCAGAACCTAATGAAGCAGAAGATTTTGAGGCCAGGGGAAGTCGCTTTTCCAAGTCAGCCGATGAAAGGCAGCGTATGTTGGTTCAGCGGAAGGAGGACTTGTTGCAACAAGCTCGAAAGTATGTTCCTTCCTAAAACTCCAGCCTGACCACTCAGGTGGAGTCCCCCAGAATGGGTTTCAGATGGATTTGGACCACTGGGTTGATGTGAAAAGCAGTAAGAGGAATGGATACATCTGCCACAGCAGGCTCAGGATGCTGTTTGACACTGCTAAAGCCATCTCTGAAATAGCATTGTGTGTTCCAACATGCACGCAGCTTCCTGCACAGTTCATCCAGAGCTCTTTGCAGTCAAAAACTGATTTTTCCAGCTTCAGTGGCTTTAGTCTAACAACCTACTGAGACCAGGTTACTTGGGCCAAGTCCTTCAGCAGTCTTTAGTTTGGCTCCTGACACAGGTGTCAGCCCTCACTGCCTGTGCTCTTTTAGCTGAAATTCCTGTCAGGCACCGCTTTTTCCAGATAGAGCCTAGAGTAGTGCAGATCTGACAGGTGACCCTTACTAGACCTCACCAGAGGAGCTCAGCACCAGCCAGTCGGCACTGCTGAAGAGAGAGGGGCCAACTTGAACTGTTTCTTTTAGCCCAACCAGTAATAGCTGTTAAGGTAGAATTCAGCTTTTTTACTGGTATTCCAGTTACGTTGGTGGACTTTACTAGCATCCAATTGCTAATTAAGCAGAGAAGGAAAAGCACTTTAGTGATGTAGAAAAAACTTTTTAACAAGTGTTTGTCCTTCCTTTGAATCGCCGGGACGCTGCTGACAGTCTACAACAACCCCACTGAGTTCTGGGTCCTTTGATGTTGTCAGGTGTTCTTTTCCACTGAAATGCCTTATAAATACCTGGGAATGTGACACTTTTTATAAGTCTATAAACAGACTTGCTTCTAGACTTAACTTTTGTTGATGTTTGAAAAAATGTCTTTAAGAGAGACAAGAGTATTTTTTACTTTATGGTTTACTGGTTTGAAAAGCTCTTGAATTTCAAACTACTGTTTTTTGCCATTAAAATGTAAAAATTCACTGGGATGTTAACTCTGGCAGCAACTTCCTTGCCCTCTGGCCTTACCTTACACTGTGCAGCCCCCAGTGCCCCTTCTGTCACGGGCTTACCTGCTGTCATCAGGGAGTGCCTTGTTGTGGTAGCAGTGCCAGAGGCTGAGGAGTGGAGTAACAGGAATAGAGGGAGTCAGTAACTCACCTGCTGTGAATGGCTCTGAGTTGAGAGGACAGCCCTGACCTTTAGAACTGGCTCCCTCCCACAGGCACAAGGATCTTGCACAAAAACTAAGAGCTTCTGCCAGCTCTGTGCAGAGCCTGTTGTAGGTGATGTGGGCTTTTTTTAGGAGCACATATAACTTGTGTGCACTTCTATTGAGGCATTTTCCTCCTAGTTTGCCTCCCAGCCCTCCCCGAACTGCAGGGATGCATTTTTCAGAGCCAGAATGAGGTGGGCTCTGCTCACTCATCTTTTCCTTTTTTCCCTCAGGCGTTACTTAAACAAAACCTCCGATGAGGAGCTGAGCACAGAGAAGCCTTTGCCCGAGGGAGCGGCGGCCGACGCCGTCACCCTGCGCCGCAGGACCCTGGCTGCCGCTGCCGAACGGAGACTTCAGATGCAGCAAAACTCTTAGCGCTCACTGCCCCTCCTTCCTCCTCCTCGAGAGCAACGTTGAATAAATAAATAAATACAAAAACCCTGCGCTTTCTATACCAGCAGGAAAGTATCTCTTCAGAGTTCAGCTGGCTGTGCTGCTGAGTGAGCTGGCTGCCTCTCTGCTGTATAAAGCATGTGGTCTAATAATGTTTGGACAGCTGACAAATTAACCTTTTTTGTAATATTTTCTATGTGACGTTGATCCTCTCCACAACAAACGGCAATTTCTAAACCACGGGCATGATTTCTGCAGCTGGCATGAGCTATGGGGCTGACTGCACAGCAGAGGCTGGGGAAGTGTGTTCTGAGGTAGCTGTGGGTGCAGGTCATGGAGTGCATGGGCATGTTCTGCTCGAGATCAGGGGCAGTTGCTCCCAGGGAAGGAAGCTTAGAAGCTTGCAGCAAGCCCTGTGTTAGGCGAGCAGGCTCCTCAGTCCCTGTTCCTTCAGCAGCCAAGGGTGTTACATAGGGCAGCTTGAAGGGCTGGGGGAGCGTCGCTGGGAGGTTCTTACACTGGATGAAGTTGTCTGGCTACACAACACAGAAAAACCTGAATTCATGAATTGTGCAGCAAAGCGCCGATTCACGCCGATTCCCACATTGAATAGTTCACTGTTGCTGGGCTCTTCTGCACTGGCAGAGGTTTGGCTCTGTCCATCCCCAGGGCTGCACTTTCCCTTTATGACCAGGAACAAGCGAGGGACAGAGGGGGATGGAGTGAAGAAGAGGGACCTCAGGCGAGGTTACCATGAGTTGCCATGAGCTGAGGGAGTCAAAAGTAAAACCTGCCTGTTCTGGACTCCAGCGCAACATGGATGGGACGGTGCGGAGATCGCTCCATTATCTTGCTTTTTATTTCATTTTTAACCCCACAATGCCACCCTGAGTTTATTCAGAAAGACTGGAGGAATGGGGGCAGCTGCACCTTTGCTGGCTGTAGCCCAACCTGCTAACCTGGATTTTCTTAAGAACTTTTGAGATCCTCTTGGCGCCACCGCTGCTAGCTTACCTAGTTGAATTTTACATGGCAGTGACTTAATTTTTAAAATTCTGAAGAGTGAGTTCTAGTTTCACCGTCCTTTAGAAGGAGCTCAGTATTATCTAGAATTGTTGGTAATTTTTTTACTGTTGGTTTTTAGGTGAAGGTGAATTTAATGAGAGGAATTGCATCGATGTTTAGGTGAAAATAATTTATTTCAATAAAACTCTTTGGGGAGCCTTACCTTGCAATGCTATTAGTAAACCTGAGAATATTTTTTTGAGATCTTTGGTTTTGCTTTCAAAACAGCTGTTTTGTTTTTACTGTTAAAAAAACCCCAACCAAACAAAAATAAAACCTTGATCAGTGTTGGAAATTGTTTGTAAATTTCTGTAGTGTGATTTCTCACGTTTTCTCATGGTGGGGGTGTTTCAGAGGCTCACTGTTTCCTTTCTGTTGTTCTCCTGGCTTTTCCCGGCAGCTCCCTGAGGAGTGGACCCTGGCCAGCCACTGGATGGCACCTTTGCCCGCAGCACCGCTGCAGAATGACCTACTTGAGCCGTGAAAGGCTGGTTTGTGCAGAGCAGCACAGGACCAGTGGTGGCCTCTCGGCTGGCTCTGCCTCCCTGGAAAGGGAGGTCATCTGAGGAGAGGCCTGATGGACTTTTCCCAGTGCCAACATACGCTTCTGGTGGCTGTAAACAGCAGGGACCTTGGAAAAGCCGTGTTGGTCAGGAGCTGCTGCTGCAGCCAGGACTCTGCCAAGCAGCCCTCCCTCCTTGGGGCTGGGCAGGGGGCATGCCAGGGGTGGCACAGGGGGCCCTGGATGCCTGGGGCACCTTTCCTATGGCTCCATCCCCGGGTGGTTCCGTGGGGTTTGGAAGGATTCCCGTGGTACAGGAGGGGATTTCAGGCGTAGTGCCCAGCCCCAGCCCTGTGCCAGGCTGTGCCCAGGGCTGGTGGCTCTCCAAGTGTCCCACCTGTGGTCACAGTGCCCAGTGCTGGCATGCACAGGAGCTGGGCACCTGGGATGAAGGAGAATGCAAGAAAAGCCCAAACTGTGGGAAAAAACCTCAACCCCCCCAAAATCTAAACAAACCCTGAGTTGCTTGAGCAGCAGGGAAAAAAACCTCAACTTTCTGGGAAAACCTTCCTCTTGAATATTGTGGGATTTGAGATGTTGCCATAAATGAAGGACTCACCCTTGTGATTAGCTTTGCAGTCCATAAAGAATTAAAAACAATTTCTTGCCTGGGGATGTCTTTTGGGGGGGACCTTTGCTCACAGTGATGTTCTGTAGCACCAGAGAGCTTCCTAAGATTTACACCCATTCTATAGTTACACCAATCCATAGTTCCCTTCTCCCTCTGCTACCAGCAGCAAATCCCCCCAGAATGTGATTTTTGGCATTTCTTCTTCCTCTCTGGAAGGAGGCAGGTGCGGCGGGAAAGAAGGAGGCAGAGGCACGGGAGGGAGAGCCCGGGCTACAGACAAACATTCTCTTTATTGAGCTACACATGAATTTTTCCATTAGTCAGAGAAAGAGATTGGCAGTGTGTAATATATCACAGAAACCTCACTGATTGGTAATAGAAAGGCTTAGAAAGACCTGGCGCTTTTTATATATATATATATAATATCTTTTTTTAAGTTTCCTCTTTATTTATTAATTTTCTTTTGAACAGGTGTGACTGCTCTTCTTCAGCAAAGGTAACTCGTAAAAGTGAAACCGTGAAGACGTCTGGTTACTAATCAAAGTAGAAATGACAAGGGATTGGTCATGAAAACGGTGGCTTCAATGTAAACACTACATTCGATTTTTGTTGTTGTTTT
>VXBI01008947.1:264229-338168 GCA_013397375.1 Toxostoma redivivum
TTTTTCTTTTTTTTTTTTTTTTTCCCCGCGCGCGTGTGTGTCTGTGTGTCTGTGTGTGGTTGCTTTGGGGTTTGTTTTTTGTCGTTGTTGTTGTTATTTTTACGTTTCTTTTCTCTCCTGGCGCCGGGATCGCCACCCAAGCAGTCGCTGTGCGCCGGCGGGGTCAGTACAAGCCGCAGCCCCGCAGGTTGTTGGCAATGATGATGTCGGTGACGGCGTCAAAAACCACCTGGATGTTGTTCGTGTCTGTGGCACACGTCATGTGGCAGTAAATCTCCTTGTTGGGGGAGCGGTTTTTGCTCTCGAATTGTGCTTGGATGTAGGCGGCCGCATCCTCGTAGGTGTTGGGACCTGCGGGCAAAGCGAGGGTCAGGGCTGAGGGTCACCCCACCGGCCACAGCCGGCCCATGCTGCTTGCCAAGCGCTTTCATTAGAACAAAACAGGCAAAACGATTTATTTTCACCCCCCGACCCTTCACCCCTTAGCAGTGTCCATTTTCCTCCCATCTCCCTCCTTTCCACCCCCATTACCCTTTTGCTCCCCCTCTGCCCATTTCCCCGATAAACGCATCGCACCTGAGCCCTGCTGAGGGCTCCTCCTTCCCAGGTGTTGCTCTTTGCCTGCTCTGCCCTTTCCCTTTCCCCCAGGGCGGGCAGGACCCCCCGGCTGTGCCCGAGGCTGTCCCCGGGGAGTGCTCATGGCCTGGGGGGAAAGCACTGCCCGGGCCAGGCAGGGTCAAAGATGGCCAGGAGAGCTGGTGGCCACCCCAACACCCCACAGACCCTGGCTGTGCCCCCTGGGCTGGAATGGTGGTGGCCCAGGAGCCGTGTGGGGACACACGTGTTGCCTGCTGGCTCCGTGACTGGGAGGTTTGCTTTGGGAAGGTGGGCTGGAGAGGCGCCAGATGTTTGAGCTGAAAAATGTGCATTATTGCATTAAGCTGCTTACGGCAGCGAGAGAGGCTGCGCTGGCCCCTCGCGGGAAGCCACAAAGCTGAGTTACGCCCCTGAAATCGCCTTTGCAAGAGCTGCTATTATCTGGAGATTTATTTTCCTTTCCCAGCTCGCTGGTTCCCCTCATTGCTGATGCAGTGGGTGGCCGAAGGAGAGGGAAGCTGGGCCGGTGCCACCGGGCTGTGCCCCTCCATGGGGCAGCCTGGCTGTGCCATGGGGCTGCAGGTGGGATACTCTGCTTTGTTCCACCAGGTGGCTGTGAGGAAAGTGCTGGTGCCTTCAGGATGGAGAAGCCTGATTTCCTCTGGTGGAAATGCTGGTGCACTTTTGCTGTAGGGGAATGGGTGCCTTCTTGCTGGGGGACTCCCTTGTCCCCAGGGTTTGGCATCCAGGATGGATGTGCTCTGGGTGGAACAGTTCACAGACACCTCAGTATCTGTAGAGGATGCCAGAGTCCGAATTTAAACTGGCTTTTTTCTTTCCCTTAGAAAATTCCAAAGTATCTATTCTTGCCCATCTTCTTGGTTATTTATCCTTTTCCCCAGGCCATGTTGGTTTCACTACAAAATGGATGATCCTCTTGTGGTTTCACAGATTGCTGCTGTAAAGGGGCTCTTTCCTCCCCAGCCACACCCAGTGTAAAGGCAATCATGGGAGGATGCAGCCTGGAGGACCACAAGTCTTAGCTCCTCTTGCAGGAGCTTCCCAGGAGCCACCAGCAAACAGAATGGCTCCAGTGGTGGCCAGTCAGCTCCTGCCAAGTCTTCTTTCCACAGATCCCTGTGTCCAGGCTCATTTCAGCTCCTCTCTCTGTCCCACCAGCTGCTCAGGAACCTCTGCCACAAGAACTGCCCCACTCAGGACACAGCCCCAGCCCACGAGTGGGGTGCTGGAGCTGCATCACAGCTCGTGAGGTGCTTTTGCAGTGATTCTGCACCCCCAAAGGCGCCCTGTCCCCTCTGTCCCCCCGGCCCCGCTGGCGCAGGGTGGGCGTCACAGCAGTTGTGCCGTGTCAGCCCCAGGACCTACCTGGGTACTCAGGGAAGCAGATGGTCAGAGGTGACTTCTTAATCTTCTCAGCAAATAGGTCTTTCTTGTTGAGGAAGAGAATGATGGAGGTATCAATGAAGAATTTGTTGTTACAGATGGAGTCGAAGAGCATGAGAGATTCGTGCATGCGGTTCTGCAAAGGGGAGCACAGAGGGAGGAGAGGGGAGAGAGGAAGGCAAAGACAGAGTTAGATGAGAGAAGAACATTTTTTGTGAACTGAAACGGTTAGAAAGCAAAAAAAAATTCTCTACAATAAGACAGTGGTAAATTTGAGCTGGTTACAAAGGTGGAGGAAATGAGGGATTGTGCTCCTTGGGCTGGAGGCCAGGGCAGGTGTGGGGCTGCAGCTGATCCTCCCCCACATCCCTGTGGGGCTACTCTGGCAGGGCAGACACTTGAAACCTCAGGGAAGAGCAGGAAAGTCATTTGCTCCTCCCCTGCCTCACCAAAGGAGCAGGGGAGGGGTCCTGTCTCTCTTCAGGGACTGGGAGCCCCTGAGGCATCCTTTGGAGACCCCAAATAAAGGATGGACAGACAGCATCAGACAGCAGCTCAGACACACTGGGCATGGGGACTGGGATGGAGGGGACTTTGGCCATCCCAGGGTGGTCCTATGGATCTGCCTGGAAGGGTACTTGGCACTGAGTGGTGCCATTGAGGTGAGACTGGTGCCAAGATATTGCCCAGGGGTTGGGGCAGGTCCTGTCCCTGGAAAAATCTTCAGCTCAGCTTTGAAAATACCTGTGGTGGCTGGGTTGCTCCTAAGAAATCCCAAGGAAGTAACCTGCATAATCCCAAGGTGGTAACCAGTACAGGTGCCTCTGCCAGCCCATCTCCCAGCTCTCCTGAGAGTTCTGGGCTTGCAGGCTTCTCCAGGGAGAATTTAAGCTTGGAAAAGCTTTGTTAGGAGCATAAGGGCAAATTTCTAAAAGCTGTAGTTGTGTTGGGTTTTTTTATCTTTTTTTTTTTTTTCCATTTACATGTGGATAAAACCCATAAACAGTCATTTCCCCCCTACGCTATCAAAGTTTCTTAAGAAGTGGAGAACAGAGAGCAGGACAGGAGGAGGTGAGGTGAGGTTGTCTTGTGCCCTGTTGGCTGCCATAGGGCCCCACAGAGCAGGTGTTCCCATGCAGGTGCATGCACTCACTGTTAGTGTGAAGGTGCCAGTGGACAGGACAGATTTGGCACTCCAAGAGCTCCCAAGCATTTCCTCCATCATTAACTTGCTCTCAGAATCACCAGAAAGCCATTCTCTGCTGGTCCACTGACAGCTTTGGGGATGTTTCAGGAGGTTCCTGTGTTTCATTGTTTGTACCCACCTCATTTCTACTGAACTTGCAGATTCTGGTGCAAACCCAGGGCTTGGTGAAGTCTGAAGTTGCTGCCCCTCCCTGTAACCCCTCTGGGGCTGAGCCCCCCATTTCTGGCTCAACTGCCTCAAGCTCGCATGGGGACACAGCTGCTCACAAAATCCTTATGGAAATCTCCTGGAAAGGTGTGTGCACGGGAGGCTCTGCAGTGGGAGGGGGCCCCTCCTGCAGCAAATGTCCTCACAATGTCCCCCCACAGCCCCCCTTTTTTTTTTTTGGAGGTGCAGCAAAGGGGGCTCCAGACTCACCGAAGATTCGTGAGAACACACGTGTTTGCTAATGAAATGATGACCCAATTGCACATTTTGCAGTTTTCCATGAATGTTTTATTAGTGAGTCATTTTATTAGCTCCACTTCAATGGTAGCTTCTGCATGCAAAATTTAGCAGCTGTCTGATTTCATCTTGAAAGGCATAGCGATTGCACTGTCGGTTCCTTGACAAAGAGTAGCTGGGGATGCCAAGCAGGCGCTTTCCAAAGCCTTGGGACTTCAATTTGATCCTTATCTTGAAATAAAAAAGGGCCTTTTTCATAAGGAAACCAGAAACTGCCATAAAAGGATGTGGTGGTTCTTGACTTGTGGCTGTTGCAAAATTGCTGGGTCTTGAGATTTTCATGGAGAGTATCAGGATGGGCTTTTCCTTGTTCATCTCTGGTGTTGTCCTGTATATGTGTTGTATTGAAATAAAGAAGTCACGGTGTTGGTGGAAAAGCAGCTGAAATAAAGCTTCTGCCCAGGGAAATGAGAATTCCCATTCAGGTAAAATAAACCTGATGATTTCAGGATTCTGAACACCCACGCAGAATCTGAGCAGGATGGTGTCCTGGAGGAAGTTTTAAAAATCCCTAATACACAAAGCAAAATCCTTTCCCTCTCAGTCATTTGCTTTTCTCAATGCTGGCCTGTAGTTCTGTCTGATTCACAGGATGGGCCATGTGGGAATTTCTATCTGAGGATGGGTCCACATCACTGGAAGTTGATGAAGTCAAAAGGAGCAATGGTTCATTTTCCTTTGCTGAGGTTTGTAGAAAATTTTTCTCTCAGTTTCTTCAAGTTCCTTACTTCTATATTATGCCCCAAATAATGGAAGATCTTTAGTTTAAACATAAAAGAACAAACTGGCTCAAGCATTGTTTTAAAGGGAGGGAGGGAGGGAGGGATGCTCCATGTTTTGTGCTGTTGCAAGGAGGAGAACACAACATTTACTGAATTGAACCAGCAATGGGTCTTCTGACTGTGCTTACACAAAAAGACGGTGGAAAAGCAAAGACTTGTGAAGGATTTGTAACTGATGTGGTGGAGGAAACAGTTGGGCAGCAAGGAGCTGTGCTCTGCTGCTGCCTCTGGTGAGCAAAGGAAGAAAAATTCCTGCCAAATACTTACATAAAATAAAGTATCTTTTGGTTATATCCTTTTCAAATTCCTTATTTCCAGGTGGATGAGGCTCTGGCAGACAGCTGGTGCTGTATGTTGTGCAAGTGCTTGTGGGAGCAGCCATAAGGTTAAATAGAGAGTTTGAGAAGCTGGACACGCTCAAGGGAGACACAATAAAACCACTCTCACACTAGAAAAGAGCTGGCACTTTATTAACATTTTGTAACTAATAAATACATTACCAACAGCCAATAAATTATTACAATAACTAATGTTCTATTAAACCAACGGACAGTCACTCTTCGTACAAAATTACAGTTAATACAGTTTGGGTCATCAAACATGCAGGAGAAATGATTCAGCGGGAAACCAGCAAAAGGAAAATGGTGACGGCCTCCAGCGATCCTTTGGGAAATGTGATGGGGAGCAGGGAGCCCAGAGGCAGGGTGATGGTCACTCTTCCCTTGTCGAGCTGAAGTGGGGAAAAAGGAGGGGGGAAATAGGGCTGAGGAGCACAATTAGGGACTGGGCTAATTAACAGGGCCGTGGCTGGTGCTTAAGCAACCCTATCTGCTTGCCCAGCACCACCGGCTTGGTCCAGCACTGGAAAAGCTGGTGAGACTCAGGCACTGCTGAAAATGGTGTTTTACCTGCCATGATCTCTTCTTCCCACCTGGAGCAGCAGCTTTAGCTCTGGAGCTGTTTGTCTACACTACAGTCAGGATTGGGTCTTAATTTCCAAGGCACGGGGTGGAAGAGGGCCTGGGGCAGTGAGCATCCAGCCAGCTCCCAGCCCCTCTACCTCTCCTGGTCTCTCCTCCCTGTGCCTATTGCACTGTGTCCATGGACAGAGCTGCCCTCCTGGGGAGATGGGGCTGTTTCTTGAATCCAGCTCCCTCTCCCTCTGCCTGCGGGTGCCAGCTGGAGGCTTTGGTCCTCCTCTCACTAAGGCATTGGTGTTTAAGGGTTGCACTTGCTTGTGTTTGCACACAAATAAAGATCTCACAGACTGCTTGTCGGGGCATGAGTGGTCCTGTGCAGAGTCCCTTCCCATAGCCACGTTCTCAGTATAACTATATAGGTCATGTACCTATATCTGTCAGCATCAATTATCTCGTGTCGGTGCTGGAGCTCAGAAATGACATGGTACTCTCAAGTCTCAGGAGCCTCAGGGTGTGTTTGCCTGCTCTTTCCTGCAGGGAGGTAGAGGCAAGACTGTGGTCTGCAATTTTGTGCCACTTGGACCACATCTCTGCTTTCTCATGTGTGCACTGAGGATACAAGTGAGTGATGGGTCCGGGAGCTCAGGGTGATGCTCAGTAACACCATTTCTACTGACCTTGATGTGTCCAGTGTCAGATCACTAATAAACGTTTCAGTCTCCTTGGAAATGGTTGTGGAGTTTTTGGTGGGAAGCCTCAAGACAAAACATGAAAACACCCAAGCACACTGGAACTAAGCTTCTCTAACTCACTTGACAGATGGTCAGCCTTCTTCCCAGGAACTCAGCAACTCTCTCTGGTGCCAGGAGACTTTGTGACCATAAAAAGCTTGGGACATGTCCCACAAACTAACAGTGCAGGGTTGGTCCCTATGCCAGCACTGATTGCAAATTCCCCAGAGGCAATGTCTGCTTTGTTGAGCTGCACAGTGAGGCTGGGCACACAGGGACCTTCTGGCAAAAGGACATCTTCTATATCACATCCTGACCTCTTGGAGATTGCACTCCTGGACTGAGAACAAGGTCTGTTCCCTTGCAGACAAGCACTGGGCTCATGCCATGATAGATTAAACCCACCAGATATGTTTTAACATACATTAAAGACTGCCCTCATTAATACTCTTAGTGTCCTGTAAAACAAAATCACATCAACAGAGGAGGCACGGCGGGCTCCTCCTGAGGCTGCTCTCCCCTCCACGGAGGGACAGGCTGGCCGGCCACCCAGGAAAGCTGGCTGAAGCAGGAAGCTAATTCCGGTACAGAACTCCTGAGAGAGATGTATTTGGAAGTGTTTGTGGGCAACAGCAGGAATGTGGCCGTGCGGGCGCAGGGCAGCAGGGATGCTCCGCAGACGGCAGGGCCAGATGGCCGCGCCGAGCGCTCCCGCTGTCCTGCCGCTCCGCCGGGCTCCTCCGGCCCCCTGTGACAACCAGACTGTGTGCCACTTCTGCATGCAAGATTAAAATCTGCCTTTGGCAGTCTGGGGCTGGATTTTAGTGCGTGCTTTCCCAGAGCGTGGTTATTGCTCGTTCTCCCAACCAGCCCAGCTACCGCATGCTCCCAACAGCTCTGCAGCTCGGCCCGGCAGCGCCGCAAGACTTTGCCTGTACGGCTTTCTCTATTTCATTGAAATTGTTGTTTAAATAAAGAAGCTATTTGCATTTTTGTGGTCTCATGGCTGCACAACCGACCCTGTCATTGACTATGAGAAAGCCGACAGGGAGCTTCCTTGTTTCTTTTTGCTGCTGTCTCAAGTTCCTCATGAGTTGCTAATGCTACTGTCAATGCTGACACCCCTTCGGATGCTTCTGTTGCTGGAACAGTGACCTGAGTCGTTAAAAAAACCCGTCTGCATCCCAAAAAGGGCTTTTTTTTTTTTTTNTTTAGCTTTAAAGGGCAGCAGGGTGTATACATAGCTGTTTCAATTTTGTGCTTTTAAAATCTATTCTCCATGCCCTGGTAGGATTTCTGATGCAAATGTACCAGTTGCAATATCCCTGCTATGTGGAGACTGCAAATGAAACACAGCTCTGGATCTCCAAGGGTCTGGATTCAGAGCATGGCAATTGCAAAGCACAAGGGGCTGTTAAGAAAAGGCTTTTGAAAGCAGGCAATGTATTTCAAGGTACTTTTTAAGCAATTGCTGCAAGAATTGCTGGTGTTTAGAAAAAGCACAGGGCAAAAGACTGCTTGTGGAAGGCACATCTGTCAGGAAGGGCTTCGGAGGATGCAGAAGCCAGCAATGAGTAATAATTTGGCAGGCGTTCTGGAGACACAAATCTATACGTGGCCATCAAGCAGGAGAAATAGTAGTGTTTAACACTGGAAGCATTTAATCTTCCAAAGGCTGTTTCCAGCATTTGTCATTGAATCCTCATGACACTTGTGTGAGGGAGGGAATGTCAGCAGCAGCAGCTGAGATGAAGCTTTAGACACACAATATGCCAAAGAAAATGAAAGAAGAGGCTCTGCATGGCAACATTTCCTCTGCTTTTTGTCCCTTTTCTCCCCATGGGGCACCAGCTGTTGATGGTCACCAATGTGCCAGCGATCTGCTGGAGCTGCAGAGGGGCTTTGGACCTCCCAGCTGGCAAAGCTGGGAATGGGTTAACTGAAGCCTGGAGAGTGGTAAAGTGCACTGAGCCAGCACTGGCCACTTGACTGCATTTGGCAGTTTGGAGTTGAGTTAATTTAAATTGTCTTTACCAAAAATATTCCTGTGTGCTTTATGCTGGGAGCTCACAAAGCCTTGGTGTGATGCTGCCTTCCCTGGGAACAGCTTCTGTTACTTATTTGCTTGGATAAAACATAATTCACAGCAAGGGAAGGGGTGGGAAGAGAAAATCTCCAAAACTCCAATGCTTCTGATCAAAGTCTTCTTACAGAGCTTAATAAAAGACCTGCATCCCTGCCAGCACCAGCCATCCTTACTCTGGGTCTAGTGGTTACACAGGTTAAGTACCAAATGTAGCCAACGTGTGTTTTTTCTGCCCTGGGTTTGACACAACACCCACGTGGATGCTGGGTGCTACTGCTGGAGCTCAGACAGATGTGTGGGTGGGCTGTGGCATGAGGAGCTCCTGGTTTTGCTGGCCAGCTCTTTGCAGGAGCCAATGTCATTGGAGGCATTTAAAGGCTGAGATGGTGAAGAGGAAGGTGGCTGCTGGCTTGTGCCAGAGCAGGGGAGGAGGGGAGTTGTGTTATTGCTGTTAGTGCCCAGCAGAGCAGCAGCAGGTCCTTGCTGTACAATAGTAAATGCATCATTTAATGCTCTCTAGGGGTTACTGACAGCTACCAGCCATGCAGGGCTGTAACTGGTTGGATGGGTGACAGACACCTCGTTTACCTCTGCAGGCCTTCCCTGCTTGCCTCAGGGTGCTCACATCCCTGACTGGGGATTTGTCACAAACACTGTCCTGGCAGAGCACAGCCCCTGATGAGGACTCTCCTCTGGATCCCAGGTGCCCTTCTCTTCCCATCCTCCCTGCTGTCTCAATCTGCCTCGTCTCCCTTCAGCAGCTTCTCTCGCAAAATGTTCCCTAAGCCTCTCCCACTGTCCTCTCCCTCCTGTGCCACCATATGTGTTCCTGTCACTGCCTCCTGCACACTGACGCTCACCTGGCCCTTCCCCTTTGGGCTGTGCTGCTCTGGGCTGCTCTCACACAATCTCTCCCAAATGGGCACAGTGAGAAGAGATCTTGTCCCTCTCAACCACAGCACTGCAGAGACCTCCTGAGACCTGAAAACCACTCCTAGATCAGGCTCCCAAGAGAGGATAGTTGAACTTGTGGCCAGCCTGCAAAGATTTGTGTTTTTCAAGATAATGGACTTCTAAGAGAGGCAGAGAAAAGGCAAGGATTAACATTGCCCACCTGCCTCCAGGAGGTGGGCCCTGAGTGGAACCTCAGAGGTGGCTGTCTCACCCAGACAATAAACAAGCTTTTGGGATGGTCTTCTAAGCTTCCCTCCATGTCCACAGAGGTGACACCCCCCCTCTCACATTCCCTTCTGCCTTCAACTCAGCAGCACCCAGAGTTCTTGGTGGTGGTCACATGTACTTCAGCCCACCTCTATTTGTCCTCTCTGAGCCCCCAGTTTTGCTGTGCTGGGTGCTACCCTCACCCTTCCCACTCCTCTCCCCTGCCCTTCCTTCTTCCTTTCCTGGCACTTTTCTTTCCTACTCCATCACTTGGCTCAAATCAGCTCCCTGAGCTCTTCTTTGCCAGTGTTAACCATCCATCTCAATATACATACTGGTAAAGAGATGCCCTGATTGGAGACACCAACCCTGGAGCTGTCTCTCTGGGATGCTCAGGCAGGAGGTGACACAGGAAAGCCACTGGCTTGTGCTCAGCCAAGGAGGCTCAGAGCACAAGGTTGGGCTTCTCAAGGGGTTTAGATGCCCAAGGGACAATGAAGGGCCATGAGGTTCTTGCACACTTTACTGCTACCCAAGCACAGGGAGGTTTCCAAAGCACCTTTCCCCATCTCAGGCACTTGAATGTCAGACTCTGCCTACAAGAAGCCAGGGCTAAATATTTTTCGTGCACGCCAGCATTTAAAGGCTGAAGTTTGGAAAGTGATGCTGCATGTGTGCATGTGTGCATGTGTGCATGTGTGCATGTGTTCACCTCTGCTGAATCACTAAGGCTGGGAGGTGCTGTGGGAAAGGTCCCCAGGCTGGATTCCCTGTCAGGATGCTACTGAGTGTGGAGTCTCCATCAGGACACCATTCCCAGGACATCTTCACTGCCTACACTCCAGGGGTCCCAGCCCAGTGCCTCCATGGCCTCCATGGAAGTGCCTCAGAAATGGGTTACAGCAACCACTAGACAAATTTTATCATTAATTTTGAAAAACTTGAGGTAAAACTGCTACCAGTAATGAATGCTTTTAGACAAGGCTTAGTAGGCTTTGTTACTGTGTCCTTGTTACTCAGACACCAGCTGAACTCGATATGGCTGTTTTACTTGTTCAAATAGCTGGAAAAAAGGAGAATGTACAAATCCAAGCTATGGTGGCTGCATTCAACACCAAACCCTCCAGCTTTGGGTCAGAACTGGAGCTGTAAAGTATCCTCAAAATGATCAGGTTGTATTTAGCACTTCCCAAAGGAACTGTGTTTAAAAAAAAAGGCAAATAACCAGGAGAATGAACAATATCCCTTAATTTTCAAGCAAAAAAAAGAGTTTTGGTTCCAAACTACACTGCTCCTGACCAGTATTTTAAGGCTTTGATTTTCTTCTCTCTTTAAAACTGAAGTATTTTTGTCTTTTGGCAGTTGAAATGCACTTCGTGGGAAATGCGTTAGCTCCCTGCACAACACTGTGAATTGGAACGGAGGAGTAGAACGGGGCAGCAAGGGAATGAACCAAAAATGAGCCAAAATAAAATAAAATGGGTCTGGGGAAAGCAGAACTTGCTGCAGAGTTTTCTGGGACAGGAGGAGGGAATTATGTATTTCTTCCTTGTCATCTTCTGAGGAGGAAAAAAACAAGGAAAGGGAGGACCTGTCCGCAGCACCGGAGGATGCTCCGGGCGGGCGCCAGGGGAGGAGGGAGCTTCAGTAGAGTCCACACCCCCGCAGGTTGTTGGCGATGATGACATCCGTGACGGCGTCGAAGACGAACTGGATGTTGTTGGTGTCGGTGGCGCAGGTGATGTGAGTGTAGATCTCCTTGTTGGCAGACTTGTTCTTGCTCTCGTACTGGGTCTGGATGTATGCCACCGCCTCCGTGAAAGCGTTGGGGCCTGCAGGAGAGCCGAGAGAAAGGGGAAAGAATGGGTTAAAGCAGCCCCAGGACTTGGAGTCTGCAGGAATCCCCTTTGTGTGGGGATGTGGGGAGCTTGCTGCAGTCCAGGTGTCCTCTCTCCATCTCAGGGATGGACACTGTTACCAGCCAGGATTGCTGCCAGGCTGGAGATGCTCCCTGACTGTCAGCTCAGCTGTATTTTTATTCTGAGTTGCTGTTTATAGTCTACAGAGATGAAATGGATGGGGGAGCTGAGTGTTAAACAGGCTGTGATGGAAGAAATTCCACATCATGGTGACAAAAAGGGAAGAAACCTGCCAGAAATGCAGTAAGTGTTTGACCTAGGGAAAAGGCTTAGCTTTTTTCCCTTTTTAGATTTTTTTTTTATTAAAGCTTCCATTTTTGATGGAAGAGTTAACATGAATTGAGGGCAGTATTGGTAGCTGTGCCCTTCTTTACCTAACTCATTAAGAGAAAGGGACACAAAAAGATCCAGCCTCTGTTACAGAGAAAAATAGGCTTTTCTCAAAAAAAACCCTCAAAACCCAACAAAAAGAATGATACAGAATGTCCCTTTCTTTTTCAGGAATTAGGATTGCAGGACTCTCAGCTACAGCCATGACTAAAATCATACCGTGAGGAGTTTCTTGTTTTGATATATAGAAATGTCTGTCCCAAACCTCATTATTACTCAAATTTTGTGTTAAAAAAAGCTTAGAAGGACTCATGCAAATGAGTAGATCCTTTCTACTCTGGCCAGCTTACACAGTGGCTCCACTTGGGCACCTTCTTTAGGCTGATGAAGGCTCTGGCTGGCCTGGAGTGCAGCTCCCAGCACTGCCAGGCACTGCCTGACCCCCAAAAGGCTCCACAACAGTAACACTGCTACTGCTTTTGGGTCCCATTCTCTCCATGATGCTTTACTGATGGGAAATGCTGTTATTTGCTAGAGAGAAGCTTGCTGGGGCTGGAGATGTGCTGTGGTGGAAGGCAGCTGCTCTGGGAAATCCCACTTGCACACACATGCACTGCTAGTTGAAGACACAAGTTCATGAAGACCATGGGACTTGAGAAAAAGTGTGAAGTAAGAGAATCAAGGTTTTTTTCTGGGAGCAGATTATTCCATGAAGAGGTGTGTAAAGAATCAGTTCCACATGCTGAGCGCAACCAGGAGGGGTATTTTATGTACAGGAAATTGGTTGTTCAAAGACATGAGGATTTAGATGCTTGATTCTGTCTAGGAGAGCAGAGAATCACTAATGCCAGCTTGGTTTAAATCAAGCCATGGATTCTGCTGCTGCTTCACTAAATATTATGGATTAGTTAAAAGCATGCATGAATTAAGGGGATGGAAACAGTGCTCCAGCAAACAGCAGGCAAATTTGTGAATGCAGTCTTCTAATAATTCCCTGTCAGCAGAACTAATGGACATCAGAAATTTCATTTCATTAAAAGCATTTTGTGGAACCTACTTGTGATGTTGAAAGTCTGCTTTTTCAGTTTATAGGCTTTTATCAAATAATTCTTTTTAACTCCAGGGCAACATTCTAATAATGTTGCTTTTTCATGAGACCACGAGGATTTCATCCTGTGGCCTGTGGCCAGCAAAGCAAGGGCGAGCAGGCTGAAGTGTGTGCTTGGGTCTAAAGCCTGGGCTGAATGTTAGCACAGCTAACTCATAACAGCATTGCTGAACACCTGGGGTCAGAGAACTCCTTACCTCAGATCCCTGTTGGATCAGTAAAAGGACTTTCAGCAGTCAGACTTCCTGCCTCTGATGGCACAAGAGAGACAGGAGATCTGTTGAGGATCTCTGGCATTGTGAGAACTCCCAGCTTCCAGAAATGCATCTTGAAGGAATTTAGAGCACCTTTGGGGTTCCCTGAAACTTGGAAAAGTTTGGTTTGGTTCACTTGCAGCTGAAGTGCTCCAGACAGAAGCTTTGTTTTCCTCTGTTTAATCAGCCAAGAGCTTAACTCCATGTGTATTAATATCTGCCTTCCCCACTGAACTTCCCTCTTGGGCTGGGATAGCTTGGGAAGGAATATGAAAAATGACATTCCTTCTTGTTCTAGTCTCTCTGACATCAGGGGTTCAGTAAGAATGTTATTTCAGACTGAGGTTTCTGAGGGACAACAGTGAAGATCTACAAAACCAGGTGCACAAAATGTGATCAGGAAGGAGTAAGAGATGAAGGTTTGCTTCACTGAGAAAAAGGAAGGGAAGAGGACATGACAGAAACCATCCAGTACACAGAAGCACTGCTATAAAGAAGATGGTGATGAGCTGCTCTGCAAGCCATCCAAACACAGCAGTCTAATTTGCAACCAGGAAAATTTGGGGTAGGCATTATTCTGAGCTCAGCTGTAAAGACTGAAATTTCCATGATTAGATTTTTTCAGACAAATGTGTTGGGAATATGTTGGTTCTGTCTGGACCAAGCAGATGACTAGATGGCTGAAATGTGCTGGTGGTGACAAACACCAAAATCTTCCCCGGAGAGGAAGCCTGCAGATGTTCTGAATTCAGCTGGAGTTATTCAGCTCCATGGCCACAGACCATTCAGCCCAAAGCAGCAATGAGGGATCACTTTTGTCTATTCACAGTGAAAAATCAAGTGCTCAGAGATAAGAAGCTCTGGTTAATAATTTGTTGGCCTGCCCAGAACTGTGGCACTCCTGGTGCTCCTGGTTCACAACTGTGTTTCCTGACAAAGAGATTGGCTTCTCTGTCTGTCAGCTTGATTCATCTGGATGTCTCCGGTGAGTTTAAATAATTCATGACAATAAAAGTTTATTTTTGTGCCATCTCGGAATGGTAATGGGGGTTTGTGGAAGCTGGTGAGATGCAGAGGGAAGCAGCAGGGTGCAGCTGCAGCCTTTGCATGGGTGATGAACTCCCATCATTAGCAGGTCAGATGCCAGGCAGGCAGCAGGAGTGGGGGCTTCTTGCACACTGCCCATCCCAGAGCTCCTGCTCTCAACTCCATGAGTCACCAAGCCTCCTTCTCCCCAGCCAAGCTCAGGGCATGGCTCACTATGGCTCTCCTCTGCCTGCACTAAGGGTTAAGAGGTGTGGGGAGATCAGAATATGAAACACCTTGTTTTCTACCTGCATTTAACTGGAAATTAACTGGACTTTTCACATCCAGACACTTGATGCCAGCAAACCTGAGAGCAAAACTGGGGATTCTTCAACTAGTGTGATGAAAATGTATTGCTTGAGCAGCCAAGCTGTGAGATCTACTATCTGCACACTGGAGGGCTGATCATGGAATCATAGAATGTTCTGTGTTGGAAGGGATCTTTAAAGGTCATCTAATCTAACCCCCCTGTAGTGAGCAGGGACACCTTCAACCAGGTCAGGCTGCTGAGAGTCTCATCGAGCCTGGACATGAATGTTTCCAGAATCATGATGATTCTACAGGCCCTCAGTGCCTGGAAATGGAGAAAGTGACCAGGAACTGCAGAGGGATTCTTGTTGTGGCCATAAGGGAGCATGGTCGAGTATGAAAGAACAAAGCTGTACTCCAGCTGAGGACAGCCTAACAAACCCTGTATGTTGGTCTCCTGGAGACCAGTCACCCATTTATAATGGTTACACTCACTGCACCTTTCTGAGAGACCTCCAAGAAGGTTCATGATCCTGTGTGACACAGGGAACCAGTGCACATGGGTCTGGGGAGTGCACAGCTCTGCAGGTGCTGGCTTGGCATCAAACCCACTGGTGAGGTGCAGATCAGACACCCAAATCAGTGGTGGTGGCCCTTTGCCAGCAATGAACTTGGGTCAAGTCATCCTCCTGCTTTAAGTGGACTGTGGTGGAGGTGATCCTTTGGCACTTACTGAAATAAAACCTGTACTGAAGCCCATGGGATCTCTAGCTCTGAATCTTTAGCCTTGTTGCCTGTGATGCACCACAGCATCAGCCTGGCTGGGGAGAGCTCTGTGGTCCCTTTGCTAAACACTCCTGTGTACAGCCACATTTCTCATTACCTGTGTACTCAGGAAAGCAGATACTCAGTGGAGATTTCTTAATTTTCTCCTCAAATATGTCCTTCTTGTTTAGAAACAGGATGATAGATGTATCTGTGAACCATTTGTTGTTGCAGATGCTGTCAAAAAGCTTCAGCGATTCGTGCATGCGGTTCTGCAATAGAAAGGAAAGATCACATCACGCCAAAGCCAGCAACCCAGGGATGTTCAACATGTAGGGAAATCTAAAACAACTAAATTAAGGAGGAAAGCAACGAAAAAGAAAATCTACAATATACATAATAAATTTATGTATACATACAGCTGAACATATACATACACAGATGCAAACCCTATTACACTTGACATACATTTAGTAACTTAAGGGCATTTAGCAATACAGAGCTGTTTTGATTTTGCATAACATTAATTTACAGGATCCCAGCTCATAGAAATCATCATGCACCATGCATGGATGGAGAATTATTTTTGCCCTTTGATCAGATTTATGTGTCGGTGTAGCTCATGCAGATTTTCTAAAACGTTTTCAATAGTTTTTCTAAAATGTTTTTCCACTTTCTCGAATATGTGCGGCACACAACTGGTTGGATACATTAACCAAGGACTGGTAGATCCTTGAATTAATCTAGAGTTGGAAGCAGACATCAAGGTGACATAATTTTGGAAATGACCTTGCCGTGACCTTCGCCTGGTTTTGTTATTTTGTTTAGTGTCTGTTGTTGGGCTTTTAATTTTTAAACTTTTTTATTTTAGTTCTCTTGGAAGATGGCTCAACAGGAAGTGTCTTGCAGAGAGGAAAAAAGTGAAAAAGGAAGAGAAAATAGTATAAAAAGGAAAAACATAACAAATAACATCTAAGAACAACCAGACTAGAAGTCAGGCTACCACTGGTGTTAGCTCATGCCTCTAGAAGATTAGCAGAAGAGCCATACATCCAAATGTACGCACAGTGAGAAGTCAGCCTTTTGGTTATAGGTCATGCAAAAAAGGACATGGAAAAAGAGAGAGATAGAGGAATGAAAGAACCAGACCAGTTAGAGAGTTGCAAAGTCCGCCACATGGGTTTATGGTGGTGGAAAGAGCTCACGGCAAAGTCAACCAAGTGTCATGTTCCCCGCTGCTTTCAACTCTCAATTCGGTTTTTCTTTCTTTTTTTTTTTCTCAGTTCAAGAGAAGCTTCATACCTGCCAAATTTGGTTGGTCTCTCAAATGCTCATTTTTTGGCCTTTGTTTGGCTAGATAAGGTCAGACGGCCGAGGAAAAGCTGTGGAGGTGCCGAGGCTGGCGACGTTTGGCACGCCGGTCGCGTGGCCATCTCTCAGCCGGGAGCCGCGGAGAGCAGGCGCGGTGAGGACGAAGCACACCCAAGAGTCAGGGGGTTATCAAAGGCAAAGCATGGTACAGACCAGACCGGCTCCTCGGCTTTTCCCAGCGGGATCTCCTTAGGACAGCACTCCCCAAACCCGCCAGAGTGCGTAAGAAATGGTTACAGCCATCACCACAGAGACACTGGAGAGAACAGGGCTGCACGGGCTTGGTTCTGGAGGGTTTTTTTGGGGCGGGTGCAGCATGTCCTGTTACTCCCAGCCCTGGATTTGGGAATGTGGAGTGGTACATGAGTCAGCCGGGGGCCTTCACCCCTCTCCCACTCCATTTCACACCTGTGCTGGCATAAAGTTGAGCCCAGCACTTCACTGATTAACACATTCCTTTTCATTGATATGCTTTAGCATCTACTGAATGTTTCATACGGATAGAAGAGACTCCATGGATGAAAGAAACACTTGATCCAGCCCAGAGTGAAACAGGACACGTGTGATTTGCTGTGCCTTGTCTTGAATGACCCTGCATTTCCCCATCATTTATATCAACACACAGGGATGACGCGATCACGTACAAACATAAAAATGCATTTGCTCATTGGGTCTCAGTTGCAACACATTGCTTATCTGGATCATCCTGTACCTGTGGGCTGCTTTTTGCTAACCCATTTGGTACTGGCTGGTGTGGGAACCCCCAGAGCAATGCTCCTTTTTGCTACTTGGGGTGCCAAAATTATAACCACATAGAAACGCGGTGTACAAGGGTTTTGTGCAGGAGAATCTTGGATACCCAAAGCCTTTGGAAGGAAAGAATGAAGTGGAGGGTAGTCAGGGGAACAGAAAGCAAATACAATTAACCATTTTTTTAATCAGGGTCCCTCACAGAACGTTTTAAATTACATTTTTACCATCCTTGCTGATTTAAACTAAAAGCGTGGAGAAACACGTGAATGTTGCCTGTGGGCTAAACCCACAGGTCATCTGCAGCAGCCATCAGCCACCTGAGCAGCCTCATGCCAAAGCTGCCACACTGCACAGCCTTGGTGGAGAGCAGAGGGGTAAAACTGCTCCTCATGGTGTGGAGAGCACCATGGGTGACATTGGCTGTGTCTAGAAACAGAAGCTGAGGACTTCTGAGCTGGGCTTCATGGTTAGGTGAAGCCAACTTTTCTACAGTTGTAAGACTATGTAAGGATCCTACAGAAGTCCTCCTACTTCTCTTACCCAGTTTGATCAATTTGCATTAAAGCATGTTAGCAGAGGAGACTGTTTTCCCAAGAAATAGCAAGTCTTAGTGTTCAGTGGTAACCAGAATATAGAATTACAGAATCATATACACACAGCAATACAAACCAATACATCCCACTACAACATGAGGGTTACACTAAATGACCTCTATTCCTTTCAGATTCCAGAAACAAGGTTCAAAGCATCCTAAGGCTGTCTGACCTGGCTTTCCAATCTCTACATGTTGATTTTTCCTTCAGCTTTGCCAGTCAGACAAGTAAATATAATGAACTACTCTGCCTGCTCATCCTTATTTATGTGGGAAATTAAAATCCACCTTTTCCTTCTCCATCACTAAAGAGAAGATTACATTATTTCAAAGCCAGAGGATGACATTATTCCAAAGCTATAAATTGCTTTCTGTGTGTGGCAAAGGTGCAGAGCAATATTCTGGTGAGCAGGCACGGATGCTTCTGTTGTCATACCTGGATGCCATATGGGAAATGCTGCTGCACCCCAGGAGGGCTTCTGGAAGCCCATGCATGGACACAATCTGTCCTGGTGCTGGCTAGCATCAGGAATTCTCACTGTCTCCCTTTCCTTTTCCTTCCCAACTGTTATTAGTTCAATAGATGTTTGTAGGAGCCCTCCAACAGCTCAGCAGACCCAGGTGCAGAGGCAAGGATGGGAAGCAATGTCTGGGCACCATATGTAAAAGGACAGACTGCTGCTAAAGGAGGAGAAGTTAAATTCCCCAAATAATCCCTCTCCTCCCAGTAAATCCACAGTGGAAGACCAATTTAGTCCCTTAGAACTTGCCTGGGGCCCCCTTTCTCAGTGATGGGGCAGATGTGCCTATTCTGCTAGGAAGCACTAAAGGTTACACTCCTCATAATTTTAGATGAAGTGACATAAATTATTTCACCTGCTTTTGGACCCATCATGCTGCTTTTTCTCACTTTATATTGGGTCTATCATTAAGGGAAGAGCTCTTCAGACATTAATTTCTTTATGTCACTTCCTATTTCAAAATTGGTATTTTAAGTCCTTACACTGGCAAATATTTCGTACCCCAACAAAAAAGTAACACCAACAACTATGTTAGAGAGAAGTAACATTCATCCAAGCATAGTCAAAGTCCAGTTAACTTTTCTGGCACAGGACAAGAGACAGAATTGCTCATAACTGAGTTCAGATGTCATTGCACAGCTGTGTTCCTGTCACTGATGTGAAGAGCAAACAGCTTTTCACTCAGCATGAGGGAGAAAGGATGCTGCAGTCAAGACTCTGTCCAGGCAGAAACACACTCATAAAAATATCTTTTTCTTTTTACCAGAGCATGGGAGGAGACCTGGTGTTTTCTGCAACACCCAATTAATTCAATATTTTCTGTTTTCCTTGGTGATTAAGTGCTAGCTGACACACAAACTATAAGGACACTGATGGTTATCCTAAGCACAACAACTCCATATTCCCTCTCCTGCTTATATTTCCTAAGATGTCCAAGCCACTTTGGCTTGCTTTGTCTCTCCTATGCAATTGCATTTTCCTTGCCCAATGACAGCAGAGAAAGCACACTAACCAGGTCATGCTGTACAATACAAACCAACAGGCCTACACTAATGCACACCAAGGGTTACCAGCACAGAGCCTTTCACCCATCCCACCCTCAGCAATGGGGACACAAACAATACTTGCATGTCTTGGCTAGATATGGTTGACCTAAATATCTTAGCTTTGGAGGCAGCAGTGTGCAGCATCAACATCTCCCTCTCTTGCCATGACTCCTTTGAATTTGCAAGGTGAAAACCAGAGGATAGTCTCAGTTCCCATGGCAGGTCCCATTCCATTGCTCTTTTTAAAAAATTCCATTAGTAATTCTATTTAGACAGAACAATGGAAATCTACCTTTGTGAATCATCTTCTCTAGTTTTACTGAGTGATATGAGTGCCCCTCTCTCTTCCCAGATTACAGAGCTGAGACTTTTCCTTCTGTAACCTCAACTTATGAAACAAAAAGATAAGTCACAAATGAGACAAAACAGTCTTGTTATGCAAAGACATAATCCAGGGAGGTGTTCTGCCAGTTAAAGCACGATGTTCCCACTGTACAAATGTGGCAGAGAGCCTGGTAGCTCCTTGTGAAGGACTTGATAAAGGCATAGAGAGGTGTAATACCTTGAGGGCAGTGGCTTGTGAGTGGGATGGGCTGGGCAGAGGGTACCATTCTGCCACATGAGCTCTGGCTTGGGCTGTGGCTGGCAGCAATGGGACTGATGAAGGCATTGTTTGAATCTCTCTCATGCCTTGTTCCTCTCCCCTGGGAGCTGGGCACACAGGGACACAGTTTAGATCTGCCAACAGCAGCATAAGGTGTTGGAAGCAACGAGAGAAATTGGATTCAGCAGTACTGGGAGTTTCTGTGAAAAGTGTGATCTTTATGGGTGTATGGGCCTAAAAATCACAGATGCAGAAAGTTTTCTTTATTTTCTTTATGTCTTTCTGATCTGGACATAGGGAAGTACTTGCTTGCCTCGACTCCCGCTGTGTGGCTCTTTGTGACAGGGAAATTAGAGAGAAAATACATCCCTTATAAAAGACTGCTTGCCTTTAAGGAGCAGGGACAGCTTCAAACACAACAGTCTTGTTTTAGCTGCTGCAGGAGGGTGGGTGCTCAGTCTTTTAAAACAAAGAGCACAATAACCTACAAAACAACTTTACAAGCATAGAGCTGTGTTTGAATTTTAAGGGCAGGGACAAGTCAGAGAGTGTTTCACCCGGCCTTGTTTAACCAGCTCTTTGGAAAGGATTCACAATAAACCTGTTTGTGAGCTTTTTTCAGTGAGACAAACTAACCCTACACTTGTCCCACCTGGAGCTTACCAAGGTGAGCCTGTCCCTGGCCCATGTGATGCTGACTGCATCTGAACTGCAGTTTCCTCCACCTGAAGTGTGGTTTGACTTAGAGAAGTACAGAAAGCACCTGTGAAATCCTGTGCTTGTTGACAACAGGGTGCTGAGTACAGGAGGAAAAGCCATTCTCTACAGGCACCCAGCTTTGGAAGGGTTTTTTTGGACCCTGATATGCAGTTGGGCTCTTTCCCTCTCATGGCTCCATGCCAGCAATGAAAGCTCTCTGCGAGTCCTTTCATACTCATGAAACCATCTGTACAGCCCCCAAACCTTCAGTGGCTCAACACAGCTGCAAGTGCCTGGACTGTAGTAAGTGTCTCTAAAAAATGAAGCTGGAGGAGCAGTATCCAGCTCACTTTCTCAGCTGCCTCCTCTTTGTGTTTTCCAAGTGAGAAGCAATAAAAGCTGATTGACGTCATTAAAGCCGGCAGATGTGACGGATGCAGACAGCAAATCAGCTGACTGAGGAGATGCTGTTTTACTGCTGGCTTTTTGGAGAGGCACCACATTACCAAGGAGGGGGCCAAATGCTTGGGGGTTCTCCTGGGATAGGTCTGTGGGTGCCACGTTTTCCACCTGCCATTTGTGATGGGGATATAATAGGGCAGACAAGATCCAACACCACTGAGTTGTTTTGATTTTTCCTGAGTGCATTGGTGCCCTTGCTCAGGGCTGTTTATTTGGGTTAGGCAGGGGCGTCCTGCCGGCGTGGTGGTGGCGATGCCGAATCCTTTCCCCGTTTACGCCGAATGTGTAAATGAGCAGCAGCTGCCTCTGCCCTCCTGTTGCTCAGCATCCCCCGAAATGTGTTGTGAGCAAGGACTGAAATAGCAAGCAAATGTCAGTGCTGTGCCAGGGCTGCACCAGGCTGCTCTCCCACTGCAAAGGCAAGGTTGGAGATGCATAAATCCCAGTTTCTGCAGCGCGGCACTTCAGGGGGGACGCTGAGCTGTCTCCGGGGTGGTGCTGGGTGAGGGACAATCACTGGCAGGGCTCTCCCCAGGACAGATGCTCTAACCTCCAGTTCAGAGAAACAGAGATAAGGCTGACATTTAAAAAGTGGCATCAGCGTTCGGGCCATTCCATTTTGTGCTCCATGGCTTTGAATCACAGGCTCTGACTTGTGTTGATGGACACCCAAAGGTGACCTGTATTAAAGGCTGCCTTTGGCTTCACAATTTGGGTGTCACAATCCAAGTTATACCTACAGAGCACCTTGCTCTCTACTCATATCACAGCTTTGGTCCCCATCCCCTGGACCTACCCTCTCCCTCTGTGTTCCTCTGTGTCTCCTGGCTGATTTTGCTGCCTAGCTGCAGAGCTCTATATTGTTGAGCTAATGGCTGGATTTTTCAAATCACGTCAGGAGATTTTGGTTCCTTCTCAGTAAATCCGACAGGGCTGAGTATCCTTGAATGTATCAAGGCCAGAATCAGAGGGAGGAGACAACTGGGGATTATAAATAAGTGGACCTGACAGGAGTGTCTCAGTTGGACTGGAGGGAGACACAATCATGATCACAGAATCACAAGGACCATGCAATCCAGCTCCTGGTCCTGCACAGAACAACCCCAAGAGTCACCATATGCCTGAGAGCATTGTCAAAATGCTTCTTGAACTATGTCAGGCTTGGTGCTGTGACCACTTCCCTGGTAAGCCTGTTCCAGTGCCTGATCACACTTTGGGTGAAGAATTTTTTCCTAATTTCCAGCCTGAACTTCTCCTTGACAGAACTTCATGCTGTTACCAGTCCTGTGACTGGTAATGTTAATATCACCCAGAATTCTAGCACCAATATGATTCAAACAACTAGGTGATTTCATCAGAGATTGCTAGAGCTCATAAACCTGTCTCAGAGGCTAGAAACCACAGTCCTCCTGGTCTTTCTGGGACAAGACAAGCGTCACTTAACAGTAAACCTTCCCTCGATTCCATCCTTATCCACAGCTTTCTGCAAGCCTGACATTTTTACCAGCAGAAGAATAAAAAGCTTCAGAGAGACAGAGCTGGCAGGAGCGAGCACTCCATGCTGCTGCTGCAGATTGGGCACCGATGAAATCATTACTGAGTCTGAGTATGGCTTCCAATTCCTTTTCATTAGACAAATGTAACTGTGTGCCCACAGCAGTTGTCATTAGTCCCAAAAACATGCATCCCCATCATACTGAATGAATGGTCAGAATACAGTAATGAGTCTTACTGCATCCTTTTTTGTGTATTCAATTCACTTGTATTAATTGCACTCTAATACCAGGGAGCACACAGGTCCTCACCAGCTTTATTTCCAGATGGTATTTTGAGCCTAATGTCACAGTGGGAAGTCATAAAATCTCTCCTAGAGCAAATTACCTGAGGACTCAAACAGATCCATCCTCACTAAGGAAAACAAATTTCTGTAGCCTGAAGAAATAGGTTATATTCCTGGGCTGAGCCCTGTGTGTGCTCTGCTGTCCTGCACCTCTGCACCAGGGCCTGACTGCTTCCCCGTTTTAAAACCCACCCAGCTGTATCCTCTTGCTGGTTATAAGGTCCTGTAATGCATTTTGAAAACTCAGGTTGGCTAGAAAGGAGAAGCAAACCACTACGCCTTTACCAGTGTAAGGAAGCATTACCTGGGCACACAGATGTCACATCAAAGATTGTGAAGGAGGAGAGATCTCCCCAGGATTTCAGAGTCAAGGGGGAGTGATGGACAAAAGCACATTACTGTAGCACCCCAGAGAGCATTTGGTGATCTCTGAGGATTGCTGGCTATATATAAAGACGTGCTGGGGCCTCCAAAACCCAGTTAGACTCACCGTGGTTTCGTCTTCATGGAGCACCTGGTCGTAGCCACTCAGCGCGACACAGAAGATGATCGCTGTGACGTCCTCGAAGCAGTGGATCCACTTCTTGCGTTCTGACCGCTGGCCCCCGACATCGAAGAGCCTGCAGCACAGGGGAGGAATATCACCACTCCTCCCTGGTTACCAGGGAATTTCAGCATTCTGGGCACTCTCTGACCACATGGGCCTTGGGAAGCTCCAAACAAAGCATTGGGTCTTTCACTGCTAGCTTGGTCTTCTCCTCCAGAGCCTGCAGCTGAGGAGGACCAGGAGGGGCAGTTACAGACAGGGGTATGGGGATTTGTGGGAGAACCTTAGCAGCATGCTGGGTCCCAAAGGGTCTGTGGAGGTGGAGACCACACACCCTTGACTTTTATATGCTCTAAATACTGTTTGTGTGTGGCTTTCTGTCTTTGTGTCCTCTTCTCTCTACTGGTTGGCATCATGTGGGTCAATGTACTGTGTTAAGTATGTGACTGACCCACTTAAAAGGAAAGATCTGGCCAAATATTTTTACATCTATGAAACTTGATCAGATTTGAGGGTCAATCTTGTATTATATATTCTAACAAAGAGGTGTTGTTTGGGCTAGAAGAAGCTGCCATGAGCTTCTATCTTACAGGCAATGACTTTCAAGACAGGATTGCCAAACTTTTCATATTGTTGACCATCCAAAATGCTGTGTCTTCTGTCCATGCATTAACAAGCAATTTAACAACTTCTCCTTTAGGAACTATGGGGAAACCCTGTGGTAAATAGTTGTTTTGAAAATTTACTGTACAGTTTTAGACTAACCTGAAGTGGAGGTTTTTGAATGTGAAATGGGTTTCTACGATGCCAGTTGTTTTGACCCTGGTTCGGAGGATATCCTGCTCCGTGGGCTGGTAGTCTGCAGCTCCAATTCGATCTAAGCTGTCTAGGTAGCTAAGAGAAGGGAAAAGAAAAAGAAAACAGCTAAGAATAAGACATATATTAATCTTTGTCAATCTCAGATGAATCCTTCAGCTTCCTATTAATCTTTTTCAATCTTATTTTTCATGGCTGAATGTATTGTAGCTAAAGGAAAAAAAAGTCCTATTCTGGGGAAAAACAAACCTCAGTAAGCTAAGCATAAAATCTGATAGGGAACTGAAAGCAGGAAATTAAGCATGGTGTGTTGTGAGTCCTGCTTACAATCTGTGAAAATACATAGTTTTAATATTAACTTGCTATTTTTATTCCCTGAGGAACAAGGGTCCAAATCAGTCCATTGTGCTGGATCCTGTACACACATCTTTTTCTGCAAGGGTTTATTCAGATAAGAGGTTGGAGTATGCAGGTCTTGCTCCCAGAACACACAGGTCGAGTCGCCTTTGGACATCTCTGTGCTGGGAAGGGAGGGAGGGACATGTCATGCCTTGCTTTCAGTCAGCTCAAATGAAGGAAGATGAATCTGCACAGGTGAGTCACTGCTTCAGTTCGAAATCCAGCACGGGGCTGGGGCTGCAGGAGATGCAGCTCTTGGAAAGAATCCAGGACTCCACTTAAATAGTAATAGTCTGGGAGTACAAACTGGGGCTTTGGGGAAACAGAGAGGAGATTTAGCTTTCTAAAATGCTTGGACAATTTAAAACACGTGACTTTATTCTGCTTTAGGCTTAAAATCTATGAACACAGGCAACGTCTCTCTAGGCTGAAACTTGGGGTAGGAAGTCCTGTCTTTTAGCATGAAAAGTTTGTGTGGAAGAACCCAACATCTTTAAATATATATCCACAATCCAGTTTTCCATCCACATGCAAGACAATTTTCAAAAACAATTTATAAAAAAAAGACGAATTTGCATTACCATTTAACATGAATTATAAACACAGACCTGCATCACACAGCACAGTCTTTCTCACCACCATTAAGCCTGCATGCAGACACTCCAGTTTCTCCTAAAAGGGGTTTGATGTGCATTACAGGCATAATGCCCACCTGTAGCCCCAGGAGCATCAATCTTCTACTCTGAGATGCCTTCAATATATTTTGGATATGATAGAGCATGTCTGTGCATGAACAGTGATCATTTCCTTTGAGCCCTGTGCCTGGATGTCACCCAGAGAGGCAGTGGGGCAGGAGGTGGCCTGCTGGTGGCAGGACAGGAGGGTACCTATTCAGGTGCCAGAAGATGGCAGTTTTGTCCAATGCAACAGGCAGAGGATGAAAAGTAGTAAGAGGAGCTGCACAGTTGCAGAGAAGGAAAAGACTTTGTTGTCTCAGGTAAGAGTTTGCTGGTGAGTGTGAGATGGTATGAGCTGGAACCATTCACTCAAGATGGTCCATGATGTCTATCCTTGACTTTCAGTGTAGCTAAATGCAATTTTTTTTTAAAACACAATACATGGACTTAGTCCTGATGAGTAACCAGACCAACCCCCCCATTTGCCTTGCCATAGCACATCCCATTTGGCCTGAACTTGGCCCTGACCTGCTGCTGGAGATGATATCCCTGCTGCATCCAAAGCAGGAATGGCTTTCCGTTTGTGTCCTGGAGGGAGTGCACTGAGCCAGGGCTCTGGAGCAGGACACCTGGTGAGGTGAGGCTGTGCACTCTACTACCCAGCAAAATTGCCTGCCACTGTCTCTCATGCCTACCCCACAAGCCTGGAACAACAAACAGACAGCCAAACTCTACACTAGGGTCAAATACAAACCTCACCCTGCTCGTATCGTGTATTTTTCCTACCCATCATATTTTTAATTTATTTTTGCTAAACAATTCCAAGAATCACATTACCCAGAGAAAAGTATATAAGCTAAGCAGACTCATTTTTGTTGTGCCCTTTTTCAAACATTTAAAGGCATTGTGGTTTTGTGACAGATGCTCCTTTAATAACCCTATGCTGGGCATTGGATGGATGAATGAGGCTTCATTTGAAATCAGATCCTTGGCTGTGATGGCTGAAGCCACGATCACTCATCTATTCACAACTGGTGTCAACTCCTGTTATTTAAGAGACAGTTGCATCTCTTCACAGGGCCCTGCAGACTGAGGTAGTTCTGCAGTGCTGGTATTCAGAGACTCAGGCTCTCCTCTGCCCTCAGGAACAGGGTGCTTTAAGGTGATATTAAAATGCTGAGGTGTAAGAGGGGGGATTTTCATTTCCTCTTGCAGTGTTTGGCAGTACTCAGAAGTCCTTTATCACTTCCTCCATCTTCATTTTCTGAATTTTCTGATGACCCAACTCTTTTCAATTTAACGTTCCCCGTTAATTATTTTTGCTTTTGAGATCCTTTTAAGCTGGGAGTGCAGCAAACAAAGACATTTACTGCAAACTGGCCAAAGGACTCAGGTCCTCAGCAGTGCAGTGATGGAGACGATGATTTGCTGGTGAATGGCAGCATCATCTAAACCCTGAGCTGTGTGCTGGGATTTCAGGGCATTCTCACTCACACTACAGTGTGCCCAGTCCATGGCTCTTCCACACAGCATTCCCCTTGGCTGCTTGACAGCAAGTCAGCTCCAGATTTGATTTGATCCTACATTCAACCTGGCTTGAGGCTTGGAAAGCCTTGCCTCCCTTCCCTTGTGATGCAGCCTCGTGTGTGGCCGAGTTCTCTGGGGTGTCAGGGGTTTGGGGAAGCTGCCTCTCAAGAAGGCAGAATGATAGTGATAAAGAGAGGGGAGAGCCAAGAAGGATCCATCCCATCTCCTACCTGACAGCATCCACTTTGTGATCCCAGCCGGGATATCTCCATGGGAACCTTGGCTGGGGACCCTCTAGCTCCTGCTTCCCAGTGCTTAACTGGTTGTGCTTGGCAGAAGAAAACTTAGTACCCCCAGTACTGAACCTTTTCTGGATGCAGGTGAGCTGAGCTCTGCAAGTCTAGAGCCTTGATGTCACTCCCACACCAATGCCTCCAGCCTGGCTGCTGGGCACCCCACCTCCAATACCTGCCTGCCAATACACCCTTTGTCTTTTCTGTTAACTCCTCTCTTCATCTCTTTCCTCATCTCTAGTATTTTCCAGCACTCTGTGTATTTCTCAATGACTTAAATTCTTTCAGCTGCCTGGGTCTGCTTTTCATCTGTTCCTGGGAGTCTCGACGGTGGTCATCCATCAATTTATATGAAGTTATAAAACATTTTCAGTGCCGGTTTTGAGGCTGCATTCCAAAACTGTTTAAATCTTTGGCTGCTCTCCCCTAGAAGGAGACTGGGGCTGTGGCAGATATGTTTTCCCCTGCACTTGGCTGTGCCTGAGCTGGACTCTGTTGACGTGTGCAGCCTATGAAGCTCAGCTGGAGGAGTGTGCCATGGCATGGCTGCCACACTAAGACCCTGTGGGAATGGGAGGATCAGCCAGGTTGCTGTTTGGATGCTGATTTTAGCTGCTGCTTGTTCCCCTGGATTTCTGCTGGAAGCATCTCTGAGGTTTCACTGGTGTGCTGGTGCTCCCTGCCCATGGTGCTTGGAAGGACCTGCTGGTGTGAGCCTGTGCTGGGGGAGGACAGTGTACTTCGGGGGTGCCACCTCTTTGGGAACAGGGAAACCCAAGTGGGGACAAATTGATACACATGGTGCTGGATGGCAGCACTGCTGGTATGCCCTTTGAGCTGAAAATCTCAAGGCCAAACTGTTGTGAGAGATAATTAGTTGTCACAGCCAAGAGGCTCCATGACACATAATCCCCTCAGAAGCTGGCATCTGTTTAACCAGCAGAAATAAGAGCACTTTGGAGGCCGTGGAGTGAGAGCTCAGCTCTCCCTTCCACGTCATCAGTGCTGGCATCAGAGCTCTTCCATTTCCCAGCTCCAGGGTTTGCACACTGGACTGGAAGCATATCTGAAATGACACATCAGCTCTTACTTGCAGCCTGCCTTGCCCCGGGTTTGCAGGGGTTAAAAAAAGCTGAAGGAAGGTTAGAAGGTTTGTGAGTACATGAGTAACCCTCTAGCGTTTCTGCTTCTGAGCCGAGCAGCTCCATTACTGCTTATATCTTTTATTTTAAATGCTTTGTTTTGAAGCAGATTGCAGGTTTCTGAGTCACTCAGTTTACCATGCTCAGGGAGGTGAAGCCCAACTATCTTATGCTGTTAAAAGCAAAATGCAGAGGAAATGGCAATTCACAAATACAGAGAGAGGAGATCATTGAACAGAGGCTAAGAAAGGAGCTCTATACAGGCTAGTAGATAGTGAATATATACACAGTAGTATTGCCCCTTCATTTGCTGTTTCCAAAAGCATCTGGTAGCAGCACTGTTGAGGCCAGAGACATTGCATAGAGAAAAGGAACTTCAGTCCAGGTGTCCCACGGGAACAACTTGGTGGCAGCAGCCTATGTGCAATGTGTGCACAGGGACCCCTCCTCAGGCTCTCAGCTACCACAGGAACCTTCTCCCAGGACTGTGCTGCCTATGCCAAAAGCTCCACTGGCTGCTTTCTTGGATGAAGAAGTGCAGCTGAGGTTGCAGGCTGTGGTCAAGGCTGGATACCTGTGGCAAAGCTTACACAGATGGACATTCATGTCTATTGAGCTTAATGGCAGTAAGATGGTTTAACGTCTGTTGGGTTTTTCTTGCCTTGAGGGTGACACCTTGGCAGTGTTTTTGCATCACTGAGTTCTCCCTGTGCACACCCAAGGTGCTCACACCATGCTGATGCCACGTTCCCAACCTCAGTGCTCAATGAGCTGCGGTGCAGCAGCAGCCACAGCTGGGTCTTGGTCCGGGGCAGGTCTGCAGGGAGTGGGAGCTGGAGCTTCAAGAAGCAAGCCTGGAGACAGCAGCATCTTCCCAGTGGCTCCTCCATCACAGCTGTCCTGAGTTCTGGCCACGTCTCCTCCATGAAGAAAATGCCACGTGTGTGTGGGATACCCCAGCCTCGATTTGTTGGCTTGTGCTGTATTTGATGAGGAAGCAGATCCCCATTTGTCAACACATGCAGCTGAGTCACTGCTGGGTTATTTTGGACTCTGTGTACTGAGGCACTCAAGGGGCAGCTCCAACACTATGTCCTGGCAAATGCTGAGTTTTTAATCAAAGTTGACATGAGCAGACTCCATCTCATCTAAATATAAATGATTATGTAAAGATGGCTCTACCTGAGCACTCCTTCCTTGCTCAAGGATGGAAGGCTGCCTGTATCTGATCTTATCTTTCAATGGTGAACACAAAATTCAATGTATATTTAGCATTAAAAGCATTTAATATTTAGTGACCACAGAGTAAGGGTTCAGAGAATAAGCACTGGGTTTAGGGAGTGTCAGTAGTGGCTCTACAACAGCAGAGTAAACTCTTGTAGTATCTCCTACCAGAGAGCAAAACCATGTGGGCACTGCTGCCTGAAGGTGTGATAGAGTTTGGTCTGGCTGCCCAGGGCAGCTGGTGCTGGGCAAGTACCCAGAGGTCATGGCACCACAGTGTTTTTTCTGCAGACACTATGTCCAGTCAGATCTGCTGTTATATTTGAGAAAAAGGGGAAAATCAAGCACAGCCCACTCTCAGAATCCAGCACCAATCCAGCACACATAGAGGTGATGTCACAGGTGTCATAAATAATCATCAGTTATGAAAGGCTTGAAATGTTGCCAAGCAGTGGCATCGTGTTCCTTCAGGAATCAATCCTGTCTAAGGGCAGAGAGTGTGCAGAGCCCTCCTCTCCCCCTAATGAAAGCCAGAGGGTGGTACACACTGCTCCTGAGGCATTTCCATGTGTTTTATGGTGGGCAGGGAAAAGACGTTAGGGAATGAGTAACTCATCTGAAGGCAAGAACATTGTCTGGTGTTTTCTCAGTCCAGCCTAGGGAAGGAAGGTCTTGGGAATTTGCTCCTGGACTTCAGAGCAAATTACTTCAGGTAATGCATTTAATGGCTGTGTTCCTCCATCAGCCAGTCCTGCCTCCATGGCAATCACATGAATTACATGGCAAGCTCTGCTATCTTGCTGCTGCTTCTAATGATAAATCCCATCTCACCAGATGAGATGCCAGCATGAAAACTCCCAACTTCCTTCCCCTAACATAATCCAATCAGTGAGATGTCACTTCTGGTGCCTGCTTCTTGCAGGCTGCTAACAGCTGGAGTAATGGTCACCAGGCTCAGGGACTGCTGGGGTTACTTTCCTGAAGGAACCTTTCTGGATACCATGGGTTTTGATTACTCTTCTCTGGGGAATGAGAAGGATGGTCCCTGCTATTAAAGGAAGGTGCTAAATCTTGACAAAAAAGATGCTGCGTTGTGATGCATTTTTTATTTTTTTGGCCCTGCACTGAAGCAAAGCTGTACAGGGCTTGTACATCAAGATCAACTTGACAAGTTGATATTAATACTAATGATAGGCAGGAGGAATGAATAAAAGCAGGTTGGAGTTTAGCTGTCCTAGTTAGATTTGCAGTTTTCCAAGGCATGACTGGATCCAGAATAATTTTTAGCATCACATGTGGATGAGAAGAGTCACTAAATAGCAGCTGTGTAACAAAGGTACTTGAGGACATGAGGGGTCTCCAGGTGCAAATGCTGGCTGACTGTGCTTGTAGGTCTGGCCATGTCTCTGCTCCTTACTGCTGGAATTAAAGGCCACTGTGTTTGAGTTTGTGATCAGAGAGCTCTGGCTGGGGCTGAGGTGGGCTTTGGAGGAAAAGCAAGCATGAGCAACTTACCCAGAAAGGATTTTGGAGGGGCCCTGGCAAAGGAGATGTGGGCTTATCTTTCTGCAGTGAAGCTTGAAAATTGGATGGGATGTAAGAGGGGATGAAAAAGATATTTTTTGACATCTCAGAGCCCTTATAAAAGAGAAAAACAATGTGTCTGGGTTGGATCAATGACTCACCTAGCTCAGCTAGTGTCCAAGAGCAGATGTTAAGAGGAAAGTACGAATACAGGGCAAGCATGCAGTGTTCAGCTTTCCCAGCCTCCAGTACTTCATACGGATGAGTTTCAAAGAGAAGTGTGATATCTTTGTATTTATTACCCCTCAATGACTTTTCTTCCAGAAATTTGTCTAGGCACTTTTTGCATCAACAACCACATCTGCAGCAAGGAATTTCCAAGCTCAGCTACCCTGTCTGTGAACAAACTGCCTTTTTCTGGTTTTTAAACTGCCATGTCAGAGTTTAACTTTGTTAATTTTTGAATGGGAACAGCTGTCCTCTCTCTCCTCCCTATCCCCCACTTGTTTCTCTGTAGACATCTCTGAGATCTCCACAACATCCGCTGTGCAGCATCTTTACTCTGCTACCAAGACATTACTGCTCAGAAGCACTTTGGAGCCTTTCGTCACATAGGAAGGGGTTTTCCTCATCTCCCAAATCCTTTCAGAGATGGAGAAAGGAGGGAGTCATAGCTGCCTTGTTCTACAAGTGCCCATCTGTTTTATGGTCACTCAATCTGATGCTATTTGCAGAACCAGGCAGTGTAACATCAGACCCCTGGGGCTGCTACACAGGGCAGATTTGATGACCACAGTCCACCAGCAGTGCTGTGATGCCTTTTAGCAGTGTCCTCATCTGTGCAATGCCACTGTTTTATATAAAGTCCATGACTTAAATTGTTGTTTAGCACAGAGCTGCTGACCACAAGGCACCTTTGCCTTTGTTTTATAAGCAAAGGATTTTGACAGGGGCTGGCTGTGTCTGTCCTACGTAAGCCTGGGATGACGCATGGCTCAGGCTGTGCAAGGGCTTCTCTCCTGGTGGCCCTGCATGCAGGTGTCCTCTGCACAGCGGGGCACACATAGGCACTGATCAAACTTTGGCTGAAGCAGAGGAGAGCTCAAAGCTCCAGCCTTGCTTCTGCTTTATGTAAGGCTCTGCTTCCTTCTGACACCCAGCTCTGAAGGACTGTAGCTGAGCTGGAAAAGGGATGAGGAATGGTGGGACTTGGAACCCTGGAAGTGAGCAGGATCTGTTCCTAAACCTTTATGCAACAGTCAGTGGGTTTGAAGTTTTTTTTTGCTCCAGGACTGCTGTTATAAGCTGGCTGACAGTGGAGCTGATGGTTTTCTATACTGTAAAAAGAAGAAAGGAAAGAAAAGGAGGGGCTAAAAATAAGCCCCGGGGAGTTTGGGATAATGAAGGGCTTGTTCTGGGAAGGAGTCTTGCTCAGAGAATGCAGGCCCCGTGCTGCAGTGGGGCCCCTGGTGCATTCACAAACAGGGGAGAGACATCATCTAACCCAGTTTGCTGCATGCACAGCCCCCAGTGAGCACACCAGCACAGGCACGAAGATCGCTTGCCCCAGCGCTCCTTGCATTGCACAGCAGATGATTCAGTTTGGCCCCAAGGCCAAATGAGCTAATTACTCAGAATTACTCCAGCCCTGGAAAGCAGACAGCTGGGACCACAGATGAAACCAGTCCCACAGACTTTAACCTTTGGATCAGCCGCTGGCCAGAGATATTCATCAGGGTGTGCACAAAGGCCTGGGACATCTATTTACACACTTGTTGGTGAAGTAGCATTAACATCTCCATTTCTAAGCCTGAAGAAAAGGATTAGATATAGCTGCAGTGTTTTGCAGTGCTTGGTGTCTGCAGCAGGGATAGCACTGGTGATGGATTTAGATCTAATGCTGCAAAGGAAAGCATCGCTTAATGGGATCTGTGTTCTCATATGAAGTAGCTGTAGGATGCCCATGGCTGGATGATGGTGCAATTACGAGGAGTGGGGTGGGTCTGTCGGGAGCTGACTTCAATCAGGGGCCTCATTTATCCACTCACCCTGGTGAGGAAGATGCATTTCTGGTGATGGAGTGGGAATCGTACCTCTGCATCTTCTCATCTGTCCATTTTCCTGATCTATTAGCAGGCTATGGGGATTTCTGCTTTGAAATGTCATTTAAGCATCCCTGCCAAAAACCATGGGTATCAAAATTAGCCAATGCTCTGCCATGGACAGATGTGACTCATAGGTGCAAAAGCAAAACCTGGAAATTTTTACCCTTGGCTGCATGCTAAAAATATCTCAGTTATCCCAGACATAGGTGGATCTCTTGGGCGTGTAAAATCTGTGCTACGCAAATGGACTTTCTGGTCCTTCTCAGCAGCTGTCAGGATGAGGCTTCTTCGAGAACAGCTTTGCTTGTGGTATTGCAACATTTTGGTTTCAGTCCAGGCCAGATTCAGAAGCAGAGACACGTAAGGGAAAATTCATGGAGTTTCTTATCCCTTTAGAAAATGTTCAACCCAATCGTTGTCAGGAGAAGACTGTTTATAGTATATCAAATTAGCTCAATTTTTCTCACCAGGGAAGGCTGTCACCTGCTGACCCCCCATTTTTCTTTCCTCCCTCTTCTATTGGCAGGAGCAACCTCAGAGGTCTATTACCACAGTCTTCTGTCACCACACACCCTCTCCTGGGGTTAGGCTCCTGCAGTCCTCCAGACAGTGGTTTGGGTTGCTCCCAGGTCTTTGCAGGAGTGGGCTGATCCCTGTGCTCAGCTCCAGATGCATCAGGGACATTTGCATGACAAAACTGATTTGGGATACTCTGGTGTAGCTTTTTGGTAGATAAACTGAGGACACCACCTCAGAGGCATGTCCCTCCAGGAGGGCTGGGGACAGCTGTCTGCACTTGAGCTTGTGCAGACTTTTCCCCTGTGCCCTGGGGACATGTCCCTGCCAGAAGCAGCCTCTGCTGCCTGCCCATGGACCTGTCAGTGACCACATCTCTTGGGAGCAAGCTGTGGGCCAAAGTGCAGCAGTAAGCCAGGTGGGCAGAACTGGAGTTCCTCCCTGCTTGTGGGAGAAGTTTGAATTGACCCAGGAGCACTTCACTTCCAGTGGGAGGATAGAGCTGGGCCAGAGAAATGCTAGGTCTGGAAAACATCAGGAGTTCTTCCAGACATTGTGGGCTTTACTCCCAATAAATGCCTTTGGTGTGCTTCCTCTTGGCTGCAGGAGGGGAGGAGAACACCTCGAGCAGATGGCTGGTTAGCAAAGCCTTGCCCCTGCTCCCTGCTGCTGGAGCACCTCAGCTCTTGCTGAGCAGGATTGATGTGTCCTCCCAGGCTTCAACTGGAGCAGGGAAATGCTATTAATCCCACTTGCTTTAGGAGGAATAGAAATATTAAGGGGACAGATGATTTGTCTGAGGGTACAATGGGAAGTCTGTGGTGGCACTAATGCAGTCAGAAGCTTTGACCACCAGACCTTCCCATATTGACTTTTATAACCCTCAAGCAATATTCTTCCATGCTTTTAATAGAGATTCTGCCCACTTAGGGGCAGGTACTGCAAGGCTGGTAGAAACTGAATGTATTTTATTAAGGCCTACTATAAGAAAGAAATATATTCCCTACATAAAGAGCAGCTGATAAAATGCTGTTACAATTGATGATTAAATCACAAGTTAACCCAAGAATTTGAATGGAGATAAATAAATGCTTTCTTCTTCTTTTTTTTTTTTTTTTTGGTGAACAAACAAGACTGAAAATGGATGTTGTCATGTACCTTTCTGCTCCATCCAATATAATTTCATGCATTCCCTTATGGATTTTGATGAGTTCTGCAGATCAATGACACAGCACTTAAACACAAGCTAAGCAGTAATTACAGATGCATGCAAGATTTATTCATCTGGTGGCACTGCACCAGCTGATGGAAGAATCAGCCGTATCCAATCAATGTTTGAAGCTTCTCAGAATACAGAGGTTTTTTGGCTCTCACTGCAAAGTGAAAATAGAAATAACCTCCTGAATCCCAGGAATGTCTCCTTAGGTCCATAGAGGGGAAGGCTGCAGGATGGATCTGGGTCATATCTGCACTGTTGCTTGTCCCTTGCCTCTGCATCTCCATAAATATTTTTCTTGTGGGATCTTCTCCACATGCTCACTGCATGACCCACTTGTCCCTAGGGCTGAGGACTGGACTGATGACATTTAAGGCATAAGTAAGGAAAAAGAAGAAGAAGCACTGCAGGGAAAAGGAGCAGGCATGTCCCAGGTGCCCAGGCCTGGCTGCACAGGCTGGGAGCCAGAATGATGTGTCACTCCGTGGTACAAAGGGAGCACCTGGGGGAGCGCAGCCGAAACCACGGATGTGTGTAATGTGGCACTGTTGTTATGGGAACACGTGGCAGGGGAGGCAGGGTAGCATGTGTAAAGAAAGAAACTGGATTTTGTCCAATTTTTCTTCAGGCTTTTCCTGTTGATGTGAGTTATCTGTTCATACAGGAGGTCCCCCCTTCAAAGCTGCTTGCTCCCCACTGTCAGCACAGGGTGCCCTGACAAGCCAGGGAGTCCCACGCTGTGATGATCATTGCTGGGACTTCAGAGAGGGTGCTAATCCTACACCTTGCACTGCCAGCCCTGAGTGCAGGTGGGACTGGATCGAGACAGTGGATCAGGAGATTCAGCTGTTTAACATGTGTGGGGGAAGAGGCTCTTCCATCCCCAAGTGTGGTCTCCTGGGCAGGGTATAGGTAGCTGAACTCCTGGGCAGAAATATGCAGCCTTTTTTTCCTCAATTTGTTTGTAACTTCAGCATTTGTGTAATTTCTTTGTTTATGCATTTTTGTTCAACAAGAAAGTCCTCTTGGGATTTCTTCATGTGAAGTTGCTGCTTTAACATTAGTTTAATTTGAGCAAAGGTTTTTGCCTGGACTCCGTTATCAAATCCCAGCTCTCAGCATCTGCTAACTAGCATCAGCCACCTCTATCTCTTTCTTTCTCCTATTCCTGCCCACAGCAGATTTGGCATCACTGCTTAGCACACTGGTGCAGTATTTCTCATGCTGGGGACTGCAAGACCATGGCTCTGTTTAACTACAAATGTTTAAACTGACATTAATGATGCTCGGTAAGATGTACTGGCTGGTGTTTTCCTGAAGGAGGATTTGGAAATGGTTCTTATGCTATTGCCAAACCTCACATACCAACAGCAATACTGAGGGATTGGGAAATTCTGATTTATACCACTAAAAGTGCTGTAAAAGCCTTGGAGCTACACTGACTGCTAACATGGTGTGTCATGTACCAGGCTTGCAGTTTTAGAACACTAAATTTCTTTTCAGTGCTGATGTTCCCAGCAAACCTGCTGCTCAGTACTAGGGTGACAATGTAGCCCAGAAAGGAAGGGTTTACAACAATACAAAGTGCACTGTAAAACCCCAGCAAAAGACTTGGACTAACCACCAAAACCAGAGCAGATACTTCCTTGGAGTGGCTCCGTGGTGCAGTTTGTGCCTAGCTTCCCTCTCCCCTGTGTCGTCTCCTCCCCCTTCCAACAGCATAGAGTAGGCTCTGCCTAAAATCTAGCCTCAGAACCATTTCTCTTCTTTTTTTCCCCAATAAATTCCGTCTCCAGAGAGTCTCAGGGTGCTGAAGGACCTTTGAGGAGGTCCCTTCTCCAGGCACTCAAGCATTCAAATGCATTCAATGTATTGGAACTGGGGAAGGTTGTAAGCATGAGGATTCTGGCACAAAGATGGGTGTTCTGCTCTGCTGTTCTCCAGCCTCCTTCTGCTCTCATGAGCAAACAGAGAAACCCTGCTCAGAGCCTGAGCCCACAAAGCAGAGTGAATGTGTGCCTGTCCCTGACAGAATACCCTGAGAGCCTGAGCTGGGCAGGGGGAGAGGCAGGCTGGGGGGTTACAGGGTTTTCTGGGTGGACTGAGAATACAGGAGTTTTGGGTTTGGATCTGTGTGATATGTCAATGGTCTGAGGGCAAGGAACATACATGGGGAAGCAGAAAGAATAGTTCATAGACAGTCTCCGTTATTTTTACTGTAATAGTGTAAAAGGTGTGGATGAATGGACTGATACGAACCCAGCACTAGCTAGTCTCAATTAGTGTGTGGCAGGGGCAAAAAGGAAAAATACAGGAAAAGGTCAAAAACATGTCTGCAGTGTATTAGGCCCTCTGTGCTGATCAAGCTCATGCCCAGCTTTTATGGTAGAGTGGCACGTGAGCAGTGCTGCAGCAGCATCACATTTGTCTGCCTTTGTTTTTGCTGCCCAAATCAATGACAGTCTTATCTGTGAGTGCTCTGGGGGAAAACAGGTACAAACAAACTCCTTGTCAGGTTTCCAAGAGAGGGAGGAGGCAGAAAGGCCACCCCTGGCACTGACCCAACCCTGGAGTGCCAGTCTCCACAGGGCTGTACTGAAATCTCAAGGAAAAGCACAGCCCCCTTGCTGCCTGCACAGCTTGTGCCTAAATGCCCCTGGTGCCAGGTTTCTCCCAAGGCACTCCTTTACACACCACACACAGCACTGGCCATGTCCAAACACATGTCCATGCTGCTGAGTCCTGGAGAAAGGACCCTGTATTTCCCCTCTTCCCATCCAAAATGTAGCTGTATAGCTGTGGGTTGAATGTTGGCTCAGCACACGGCCTGGATAAGCAAGACACAAAGTGCTATTTGCTCCAGGGCTAATTAGAGCTATTGTATCAATTAGTCTGTGAAAGAATCAGTGCCTTGAGCTCCACAGAGTGAATCCCAGCCCACAGAACCGTCTTGGCCAAGTGCTGGGACTCTGCTCCTGTGGGGCTCCCCCAGCCCCCCCAGCCATGCTCTGCCTGCCCAGCCCCACCAGCTCCTGCCTTGCTCTGCTGCTGCCTGTGGACATCAGCAGCTCATGAACAGCAGAGTGCTATTGTCCCCATCGGGGAATGTGACAAGGAGCTGCACCCTGCTGCCCAACAGGGGCTCCCAGGGGCCTGGGGAGCTCTGCCTTCCCAACAGAGGCTGTGCTGCCCTCCCTTCACGGCACAGACCTGGCTTCAAACCCATCATTGCTGAGTCCTGTGATCTTATGATTTTATGGCGTGTCACAACGTTTGCTACATCCTTTTTTTTTCTTTCCCTTAATTTTTGTTCTCTCAAGCCCCTCAAGGCTGGATATTAGATGGGCTATTTGCTTAAGGAAATAAAAAAGGGCTTTCCAGCTCTCCTGTTCACAGACAAAAGGCTTTAAAGTACAAGCCAGAGGGTTTAGGAAGCAGCAGATAAAAGCAATTTTCCAATGGTTCTCTTAATATATTCTGAAAAACAGGAGTTTTAGCTAAGCTTGTGATTATTTTTTGATTTAACTCCTAACCTTAAAGTTGGATTTCGGATAAAACTCTTAACCTGAGCATGGGGATGCTACATTCTTCTAGTGGGAAGGGTGAGTGTGTGTGCACTGCCTGGTCCCCAGGAGGGGTGGGGGGAATGAGTGGCAGCAGCTGCATACCTTTAGCAGTCACTCAAAAGCTTTTGGAGCTCTCCTGCACTGTGGGGCCTGACGAATTGCACCACTCTGGCACAGTGGTGCCAGAGCCCTGAGGAGGACACAGGATGGGGAATAGGGTGATCCATGGAGGAATCAGAAACTGTGAAGGAGGGGAAAGGAAGATAACTGCATCCTGAGCACACAGAGCTGATCTGTCTTGCTTGGCAGGGCTTGTCCTAGGCTGGAGTGGCTCCTCCTGGGCTGTTCACCCCATGGCTGGTGCAGGGTTCCCAATGTGTTGCTACATGCTCCTGGACTGCAGCGAAGTCCTTTTTCAACTTTTCCTTACAAAGTGGGATGATTTCTGGGATAGGACTTGGGGAGGGGGAGGCACAGGCGGCTGTGCAGCATCTCCTCATCACACTGCCACCAGCTGACCTGTGTGGAAGACAGCTTGCTCCATCGTGGAGCCTACAAAGAAATCCCTGCATTCCTGCCATTCTTTGCCATTTAAGGATTTCAAACAGAGAGCAAATACATCGGGAAACCACAAGGCACCGCCACGCTCACCTCCCAGCGTCACAGATGGTGCCAGACCTGACGGCAGCCATGTGAAGAGCTCGGCATGGTGGTCTGCTGACAGATTTTCCTGCAGACACACTGCAGAAACAGGAGGCTGAGAGCAGCCTGATGATCCCCACGTGGTCACAGGCATTGCTGGGGGACAGGGCTCAGAGCTCCCGGTGCACAGAGCCGGGTGCTGACTAGCTGGCATTAAGCAGCAATCACACACATGGGGGACATATGCCTTGCTAGAGCTATCCAATTCCCCAAGGAGCTCCTGGGAGCAATAGTTACGCTGAGAGCCTCTCTGGTGCACCCCTCAGCAGGTGCCCCATCTCCTGCCCTCCTGTGTCAGTGATGCTGTTTGTGTTGCAGGGCAGGATGTGATGCTGGAGCTGGGGGTGCACAGGACATCAAACCTCAGGGTGCAGAAAGGGAGAGGGCAGCTTGGATTCCTTGGCTTTGCAGGGAAGGAGAAGCAGGGGCTGCGAGTTCCCAGGAGGGTCTGGACTCCCTGGCTGTGAAGCTGCGTCCCAGCACTGCCATGCCCTGGTGTGATGAGGAGACTGGGGTGAAAGGTGGGAGACACAGTGAGGGGCTCACTGCAGGGTGTGAGCGCTGCCTGTGGAAGGGCAGAGCTGGTGGGAGAAGGAAGCTGCAGCCAGCAATAGGGGCAGCAGTGAAAAAACAAACTGAAGGGAACAAAAAAATCCAACCCCAACCCTTGGTGGCAGCCTGCCAACTCCAGCTGGTTTCATAAGGACATTTCAGCCTAAAAATACACAAATACTCAGCCAAAAAAAGTCAAATCTTTCTGCGCCGAATCTGTCACCCACAGCCCTTCACAAGGCAGGAAGAAATTCCTGTTGGGTCTGTCAGTGGGAGATGAGAACAGATTATCTGGGGTTCAGGACTACGGTTCAGCAGGTTTCCTTGGGGGGATGCCCTGTGCTGTGTTTATAGATGGTGCTGGCTGCTCCTCACCACTCAGCAAAATGTGAAAAGAGAAGAGATCATTTCCAAGTTCTTGCAGTGTCTCCTCCTCCAGGCAGTGTGAACTACCTCAGCTCTTACCCTTTTGGGTGTGAGCTTTGCCAAAATGGGGACAGCCCTGATTTGATGAGCCCATTTAATTGTGTCTCACTAAATACCAATTTACTTAGTCAAGATGTCAAGATTTTACTAATCCCAAGCCAAAGACAACACAGTTACGATGCAACACAGAATGAAAAGGGCAGGGAGGTGGCAGGTACTGCTATGCCTTTGCTCTCAAGGAATGAACTACCTTTGTAGCCTCTCTGCTCCTCCTTGCAGGGCAGTCTGTATCTCCGGTGTCTCTTCAGACCTGTACTCCAAAAGAGAGCGGGTCTGGTGGAGCTCTGCCTCTGCCCTGGGCTCTGAGAGAGGCCAAGTGGCATGAGCACTATAATGAGATCCAATATCTTATGATGAGGCTGTGCTGTGCAGAGTCCTGCAGACCTCTGCCTGTGAGTTTTCTGCCAAAGAAGCTCAATCCTCATGCTCTACTATCAGTGTTTGGTGGGATAGGAAGGTGAGTATCACTTATCACCCACAGTCAAGATAATCTGATGTATCCACTCTGCTTTGGGCCAACAGAGGCAGCCCCTGGAGAGTTTGTATCCAATTTTGGTGAAATTGGGTGTTCCATGTGGTTGAAGACTGAGGGAGAGATGCTGGAGAACATCCATCTGATTTAAGACACAATGTCTTTCCTATTGTCCTTTTCCTCCACCTCACACTCAACCCTAGGTGAAGACATATAAAACCAGTAATTCCTTAATTTATCAGGATAATAACGAAACCTAACACCTCTACCAAGCCTAAGCCCTGCTAGACTATAACAGGCTGAGGCTCAGATTGCCTGTGACTCCCTCACCTTGCACTGACAAGAAACAGCACCACTCCAGAGCCAGCACCTGCACCAGCACCAGCAGACATTGCAGAGCTGCTCTTCCCTGGAAATAGATTTGCATCTCATTTGTGGGAATGGAGCAAGGTTGGTGATTCCAGTCAACCATCTCTGGCATTTATGGACTGTTTTGTTTTTCTTGTCGTCGGGGGAACTTGATTATTCAGAGCTGGTGGGCATATTTACTTACTGGGGTAAATTAAACCATAAATTCAGACAAATGTACCTACCTCTACACTTGTGATGTATTTTTCCTTTCTGCTTTATTGGGCTCCAAGACACAAAGGTGGATTGTTCAATAAACAGTGCAATGCAAGTCATCCCAATTAATTGGATTGTTCCATTTATGCTGCTACTGCCTCCAATTAAATGCAAGGGAGCACAAGTGACAGGCACGAGTAAGATTGGTGTGCAGAAAACCATATTCTAATGCAAAAGCTGTGATGAGAAAATGAAATCTACACACCTGATGGGAATATTAATGCAAAACCTTGACCTATAATTTTTCTTTCTTCAGTCTGAGCGTGCCAGAAACAATTGCAGCTCATTAAAATGGATCATGTCCTGACAGTCATGCATAATGACCAAGTCTCATAAGCCCCATGGTTTAAATGTTTGCCTTGCTGGTGAAGCCAGCAAGGTAAATGTTTAGACCATGGGACTTGTGGGATGTGGACATTATCATAGAGCTGCATGGTCCTGCATGACTAGGCACAGGAAACTGCAGTAAACCTCCATGACCCTTTCTCTCTTTTAAACCCAGTGTTATCAGAGAAAGAGCTAGGGGGAAAAAAACCCGAATCTAAGAGTGCCAGTGTGGGCTGGACCTCTGGAGTACATTTGGCCCATGCCCCTGTTCAAAGCAGCTTCAAAGTTAAATTCAATTTGAAAGTTAGCTCAGGTGGCTCGGTGTTGAGCACTTCCAAGGATGGAGATTTTACAGCCTCTCTGGGCAGTCTGTTCCAATGCTGCCTTGTCAGGGCTCAATCTGGAAGCCATTCACCACATCGCAACAACATCTGGCTCTAGCTTCTTAAGTGCTTTTTTGATGCAAAGTGTGTGTTGGCACGTGGGATGCAGTAAGTATCAGCAGGGAAGGTGATAGCATCGTGCAAAGACAATTCTTTTGCAAGGAAAATAGATCAGAAAACAGTTCCACACAAGATGGGGTGAGAAGGAAGGCACTGCAGTATTTTATTCTGAGTCTGGTGATGTTTTTCTGTAAGGCACTGCCAGACCAGTTCTTGAAGATGGAATAACCAAAATGTTGTCCATGTTGTTGGGCTTGGCATTTGGCACAGACTTGAGATGTCAGTGCTGTGGTTAGCTGTGGTAGAGCACCAAACACAATTGCATCTCTCTTTCTCCACTGAGCAGTGAGGTCTGCATCCCTCTTCAGAGGCATCTCTCGCTCCCGCAGCTCCTGATGGAGGGAGCCAAAGGCAACAAGCTTCCTAGCCCTGACACCTCTGATATGTGTGAAGATGGATGGGTTGAATGCAGGCCTAAAATATTTTACATTTTCACGGCAGTTTCACAGCCTTGGCATTATCAACTGATCTTTCAAAGTACTTGGAAGCAGGAGAAGAACAACTTGAGATAGGTTCTGGCTTTTTTGTGTCTGTGTACTTGCAAACTGCCTCTGCCTACACATCTTGCAGGGCCTGTTCCTGTTTGGAGATGCACACGGAAAATCAGAGCTTGTGTGGATGCTCTGTCTGCTCCATTTCCACCCTGAAGTTTGGAGGATGTTCAAGGCAGGTCCCCGTCCCTGGGTGGTTAAGATTTGCCCTATGTGCTGCACTCCACTGACCAGCCTAGTTAGGAACTCGAGGCTAGGAAACACAAGACAATTTTAAAATCTGAACAAAAGTAAGAGATTAAGGAAACCAGCTGGAAACCTCTATTTTGCTGATTTTGAAAGCAAAATGTGGGTCACAGACGTGCTTCCACAGACAGAAACTGGCTGGAGAAGAAAAAGACATCAGCATTGTCCAGACTCTTTGATGATCAGAGGTAGATTTAGCTCCTAGGCATAGAGACAAGAAAGGAAGAGGAGACTAAGTAGGAATAAAAACATAATCAAGATATTAGGAATGTAGAACGCAACCCACCCGTAAATTTGCCTTAGGGAACTATGAAAAAATGCAGTTACAAAAAAAGATTAAACCAATTGCTACATCTTACTCTTTTCCCTTGTCTTGCCTGCCTTATGGCTTTGCTTTTTGCGGTCCAAGACACAGAGGGTCCATTGCAGAACCTTCTCTCTTCCTCGATCATGTTTTTTCCTTGCAAAAGTGCTGTTTTCTGCTGCTCCTTTGCAGCAGCTATGAAATCCTTGCTAAGGACCAGCTGACTTTAGAGCCCAAAAGAAACAAAGATTTGCAGGAAATTCATACTGTCTGCATGTATCAGAGGCTAGAAAGCGATGTAGTCTGACCCATCTGGCTCCAGAAGGGAGCTACTACTCATTTCTTGTTTAGTCTAACACAAAAGATTAAACTTATTTGCAGTGAAATTGATGACAGACTGGTAAGAGCCATGCTGCCGAACCTTGCAGGCTGTTGATTAGCCTGTGACTTGCTCTCCTGAGGGCTGCAACAGAAGGTCTGTTGTTCCAGCCATTTAAAAAAACCTCAAGGTAAAGCACTGGAAGAGCAATTAAGGACAACAGCAGCACTGACTCAGAGAAGCCCAGGTGGTGGTTCCTTAGAAATAGCCAAGCAGCAGGGGGAGGTTCTGAAAAGCATTCAGGGCATTTGGTGTGTGGTTTCTGGGGTGAAGGGAAGTGCCAGGAGCACTCCTGAAGGTCTCACCTGTGCTGGCCACATCACGACCTGGTCACTTGGTGCCTTCAGGCTTTGTGACGTGCTGAGCAGCCATGGAGCACAATCTCCAACTCCTGCAGGAAACTTCCCTCCTGCCACTAAACTGCCAGTCCCTACAGCTTAACACCAAGAGAAGCCTGAAATGAGACGCTAGTGCAGCTCACTGCCTGTCACTGTTTTTCAGACTTTGGGGAACTTAGAATTCAGTTCTTATCTGGAATTTATTTTTCTCAGCCCTAATGAAAACACATTTTGTAGTTGTTAGCATTTTAAATCGAGTATCAGTGTCAATAAAGACAAGCCTTTTCCCAGGTGGGGAAAAAAACATAAAACTGTCTCAAATCTTCCACTCACGCAAAAGTAAACAGCTTTAAAGCCTTGAAGAATTAAATAAAATATATTCTTCTTTTCACTGGGAGTCCACTGTGTGTGAGCTCTCACTTGCACCATCATCTCCTGTGATGGCACCAGACCTAGAGGTGTAGCAGGATGTGTTATGGTGCCCTGCCATGTGACAACATCTCTGCTCCCAGAGGTGGAACCACCAGAGGCTCCTAAACACCAGCAGGGCTGTAAATGAGAAGGACTTTGTTATCTCCAGCTTCCCTATCCAACCTAGCCCAGAGAAAAAAGGTGTCCAGCCACAGCACAACTCACAGTGCAGCTGAGGAGAGAGGCAGCAAGGAGGGTGATCCATCCTCATCTGGATGCAAGAGATTTTGTCAGAAAAACCAGAATTCATTTGGCTGGGCTGCAACCCCTAGACTGAAATTGGTGTGAATACTACAGCCTCTTCAGCTGATGTCTAGAAACTGCTTGTGGTTTCAGAGCTCTTGTTGATGAATTGCACAGCAGCTGGTCATATTGGGAGGACTCTGCTTATTATTTTCAACTGCTATCTTGTGTGGAAGGAAAATCAAAATACTTTCCTCAAGGTAATTGGCTCTAAAACAATTGAAGATTTTTCCACAAGGTTGTAATGCAATTAGGACTGGCATTTTAGGTAATTTATATCTCTAAAGGTATGTTTATGCCATCATACCCTTATTTTGGGGGGGGGGGGGGGAAGCTACCGGCAAGAGAAAGCGTATTTTGCTATTACAGGCAATGAAATATAGATTAAAGCATCATCCACCTAGTACTGATTAAAAGGCAGCAGAATGCCAGGATCATCTCTGAGGTGTGATCATGGTTGGGTAGGATGCTGTGTCACCAACCACACATCTGCAGGTTTCCCATTCAGTTTTCTATCAACGCCAAATGATGTGTCATCACTTGCCTTCTGCTGCAGCACCTCAGGAGCTGTGGTCCCCAGCTGCCCTGCCAGCTTGGATGGGAGCAGCTGGTGCAGCTGGAAGCACCAGGCCCACCACACAGAACAAAATCAGCAGCTACACCAGTGCCTGGGTTGTGTTTTGATAGATATCCAGGAACATCCCAAGCAGAGATGCCAAACATGCAATAACAACTCCAGAAATGCATGAAACAGCTGGTGAACTTGTTGATATGGGATATTGTGACAGCCAAAAGCATGGATGTAGCATTGCCCAACACCATTGGGAAGCCTCTATTTCCCTGAGTACCAAAAGGTCCAAGGGTATCCCTGGGGAAATGAATACTCACTGCCTGCCTGTTCCTTATGTTTATTTTATACTTAACCACCTTTGGCTGACACTTGCCCAAGACACAGTCCAGGGCCAAGGGCATTTTGCCTGACTGCAACAGATGCTGTGATTGAAATTATGGGATGAAAACCTTTAGTTTCCTGGCCTAGGTGGAAGCAAATAAATTGGATCAATTATCATTACAAATGGGTCTGAACTGAAACTGAGGAGACACTGAACGTCTCTTTAGAGCCACAGCAGCCATGTTTGGGTGGATGTCCTGTCCTTATGACTGTATGAACCAAAGCCATGGATTCAGACAATCCCCACTGAATAACATCTGGGTGTGGTCCCTAATGGTAGAGAAGCCACTGACTGTATTACAAGAGTAACTCAATGCCCCTGAAAAAGTAAAGGTGTCCCTTACCCTTGGTTGTAACCCAGCTGACCTATCAGTAAGTACACTGTACAACTATGGAAAGTACAGTGGGAAAGAAAAGCAAACAGGAAAGAAAAGCAAACCCAAGAGCTGTACTGCTGTACAAAGCAAGTGATCACACCCTTCTGTTGCCAATCAGATAGACAAAGGAGCCATCTGCTGTGCCCAGAGGTTGATCTGCCTCTATTTGCTAGATCCATATTTGTGAAAACCTGCCTTGAGACATTTGGGAGCAGTTTGGGAACCTGGCCTTGGGGTCACAGACCTGACCCCAGACTGGCCAAAAGGGGACATGAATGTCCTGCCTGATCCTTTGTACCTTGCAGCAGCCTGTGACACAACACATATCCCAGACTGTAAGCAGAGACATGTTCAGTTCCACTGCTATGAGGTCATTCACTTCAGGTAAAACTAACAAATCCAAATGCAGCTTCTTAACACGAAAGACTACGGACAGGGATACTCACTATTGGGCTGAGTCATTAAGTTGATATTCCCGGGACCGGTTGAAGCATTCTTGGATCCCAGAGTCTGCCCAGAGCCTCATCATAGCCGAGAGCAGCTCTGGAGAGAAGGGCTCTGTGTCCTCCATCCGACTTACGACATCGCAGACCATCTTGGCATCAGCCTGCAGAGGAAAGAAACAGGAGGTCACATAGACGCTCAAGGCAGAATATGGAGCCAGAGATTTCAGAAACAGTTCACCAAACCATCAGGAGTAAAGAGGCTGTGTTTCTCAGGATAAGGCTTTAGCATCCACACTGTGTGATCCAGCTGAATGGGTAAAAGGAGGATGGAGGAAGGAAATCACACGGAAAAAGATTGTTTGTGCAATCGACCTCATATCAATAAGTATTTCTATTCAATAGACAAAGCAATCTGCACTGCACATGTGTGGAATTTCATAGAAGCAGAAAGAAATTCATACATGTACAAGGATATTTAGAATTGTTAGCAACAACGCCTGCTTTAACTGAGTGTGGAACCTTGCTGAAGTGGGGGCATTGTATCAGAAAGAACAGCAGAAAGACTCCAGAAACAATTTTTTTCCAGATGCTGGCTTATTGCTTTTCCTGAATTCTTGTTCTTTGCTATGAGCCCCTGCTACGAGGGCTAATTCATGTTAATGCAGCCCATCTTGGCCGGCTGTGGTGCTCTGTGACTCAGAGGGAGAGGAATCTCCCACGGTCATGGAGCATGGCAGTGAGGGCAGGGCCAGCTGGCCATTTTCAGGTGGAGTCTTTTTTGGTGAGAAAAATGAGATTCACTGGGACAGCAACTTCTCCTGGAGGATAGTACTCTGATACAGCTTGGGTCCGGAAGATGTCTCAGATTTAGGATGGGAACGTCTAGACAGCCTTGGAATAGCTGAATTCAGCCCTCCTGTAATAGTCCACAGTGGCTGATGCTTCACTTGTTTGTGAAGCAGGACACTCAAATTCACGATCCCCTCTGCTTGCTTTGTAAAAAGTAAATATTCCACAGCACCCACAGACTCCTTAAACCCTTGGGATGTTGACTAATCTGCAGAGTTTTTCTTTCATTGATTTGAAAATGTCTCATATTTCTACTAGCTGAAACAAACCCAATTATTATTGCTATAATTAACTGGAAAAGAAGAGCTCTTGTTCCTTGTGTATGTGCAGCAAACTTGTGAAGGCAACCTTCTTGTTTTACTACCTTGTCTCTTGTCTGCTAGACTGAACCCATTCTTGGTCAAATGCAGGTGGAAATCTTTGCCTTTCAGACTGTTTGATCTAAGCCAGAAAGTGCAGACCAGAAATACAAATCTCGAGAAGGGAGTGCAGGCTCTGCCCATGCTTTGCTGGGTACAATTAGAAGTACCATCATCGAGGAGCACCACAATAACCTTATTGTATGGAGGGGAATGACAAGTGTATGACAGGGGCTGCATGGTCAGGATCAAAACTCTGTAGCCTCTTTGTTGAACACTGAAACTGTGGAAAAATTGCAGGGCACCAAACCAAAAGCACTGGAGACTGAAGCTGCTGGAGATTTCAGTGCTCAATGAAACAGCCTCAGGTGCCCTGAACATCCAGCCTTTATGGGCTGAAGAAGTCTCAGTAGTGTATGTCTCAGGACTGTATCCCATAAAACTTAATGGGGTGGACTCTATGCATTGAAGGCTTTATGAACATAAAATCTTTCTCACAGAGCACTTAACTTCATATTTTAGTGCCCAGGAATCCTCCCAGCCTTCTGTACAGACTGCTCATTTTGGAGAAAAAGTATTGGTGACTCACACCTCAAAGCCAAGACAAACGAAGAACCTTGAAGGGTTCAGTTAATTTTAAAAGCTTGTTTTCTGCCCCGGAGTGCTTTGTGAGCTGAGTGAATATTCATAAATCATCTGTATGGTTTGCCTGCCCTGCTGGAGCTGCAAGTCTGCTCTTTTCACAGACTCTAAATGACATAAAACCTGCTAATGGCTGCGGTCTGCCTTGGCCCCATTATTTGTGCATGGGTGATGCAGGAAAAGCATCCATGCTTCCAGTCAGGTAGAAGGATGTCTTTCTATATTATCTTGACTGCTGCAGGGGGTTATAGGTATAAGTCACAGATCTGTCCATCTGTCTGTGATGGCAAAGCACATTTGAAGCTCTCCAGCTGTCATAGGCATGGTCTAGGCTTCTTCTGAGTTTTGTGGATTTAACTGCAGACTGCTTTTTGCAAAACATCAGAGGGAATGGCACAGTCATCGTATTTTCTGTGCTGGGAAATAGGTGCATCACCTTTTCAACTACTGAGACTTGTGGCAGTTCCCTGTGAGTAAGACCCAACATAGTGGGTTTTTGAGCAGAAGACAGAGATGAACAGCAATGACAAGGCAAAATGGGAGTGACCAGACACAGACATTTCTGGTTGTGGTTATCTGTGAGTCTGTGGGGCCAGAAGAGTGGCTGAGCAGAAGGGCAGGGGATTATTTTGGTACATGCTCCTCTGCAGTCACTGGAGGTCCCTTTTGGGGACAGGAGAGGCTGTCCTCCCACAGCATAGACATCTGCCTGCAGGGCAGACTGAGAGTCAGCAGGCTGAAACAGGGGAAGAACTGGAAGGAAAGTTTATTGCTCCTGCTGAACAGTAATAAAAATATTCCAGACTTAGTTTTATTTTGCAGAGTGAACCACTGAACTCTTGGTTTTACAGATCCAGAAAAAGCAGGTGAAATGAGTACTTTTAGAACTACCCCTTCCCCCTGCTAAGGTTGAAGTCCCTCTGTCAAGGAGCATGAGGCCATCCAGGAGTTCAGGCATTTGTTAGATGATTTAACGAGCAATTAAGGATCCAAGAAGAGAAGATACCCCTTTCTTTTCTCACTCTCCAGGCTGTGTCTCAAGCTGGGAATGACATTAAAATCTCCAACTCCCCCTGGGCCCAGCAGGTAGATTTTAAATACTGCCTGATTGACTTTTTCCTGCCTGCCTCCCCTGGGTCTGCTGCTCCTGCTTTTCCCGAGGTGAGAGGAGCCGAGCCTCCCACCATGCTCTGCCTCTGTACTGCAGCCAGCAATTAAATAAAGCAAAACAAAACAGGCCAACCAGCCCCCCCCTCCACTCCCCTGCCTTGCAGCTCCCATCCGACAGGGTTGTCATTAATGAACATCATGGTGGTATTTCAGCTACCTCGGGAGCTAAAAATAGGCAGTGCTTGGCCCCTGGGATTGCTGGAAGGAGCTACAAAATGGTGCAGGGCTCATTCCACCACTGCTGCCTCTGCCTTTCCCAGCTGCTCTGTCTCCCACTTCCTTGGAACAAGACATCTGGGAGGAGGATAAGAGATCAGGCTGGTCTCCTTCATGCTGGTTCTTACCCAGCACAAGCATCCTAGCCTATCTCTGCAGCATTCCCACATGTCCTGCTGCCACTTCCCAGTGGATCACATTTTCCATAGCAGGTGAAACCCTAACACCTGAGCTGAATGCCTTTGGGCTGTTCATTATGGACAGTGGGATTTGTCACTTGGTGTCATTCATGAATGCTGATTCCATCCACTTATAGCAGGAGAATTAAAGCTGGCTGGGCATGGCCTGGGGAGACAGCTTAGCTTAAGAGACCGTGGCAACGTGAAATTATACATCCAGGCTTTAGACATCAGGCTAAAAGACCAAATAACTCTTTGCTAAAGAACAAACCTCCACTCCAGTCAGGGAATGGAGAGGGCTCTGTAAGGCCAGGGCAGGGTCTGAAATCCACAGACAGATGTGAGTAAGAAGCTTGTAAACACAGCGGCAAGTTGGCATGTGTCATTCCTAACCCCAGGTTGTGGACCTGTGCACCACACTTTCAGTATAAATCCAGTTCCAAAGGGGATCTGTTCTCTCCCTAACAGGGACATAACTGCAGTTATTTAATTGTCTCCCATATGTCACTGTCACCAAGCTCACAGCCTGTGCTCAGCATACAAACTTGTGACTCCACACAGCCCAATTAATGTGTTACCTGGCTGGAAGGGAGAGAGGCCCCTCCCTGCAGTCTGACACTACTAACACTTGTGTTTGTCTCTGCAAGCAAGTTATTTTTCATCACACAGATACAGACCACCCCTAATTACTTGTTTCCCACCACCAACCATGACTGGTGCCCACGAAGATACCAGCAGAGCTGCACTATGAAGGTATCAGCAGAGCTGCTGCTGCCCTGGCTGCTGTACAATCACACTGGAATAGGACCCAGGTCCCCATCTCTGACTATCCCAGGGCAAATCCTGGCTCTCAAATCCATTTAGTTGCCTGGACATTTACTAGGAGACTTCCTTTTTTTTTTTTCCTTTTCTTTTTTTCCAAAAGGAATAGTTTTCTGGAAGGCGAAATCTAAGAGAGAGGCAAAACCTTGTGTGAAGCTCTGTGGTACAAATCTGCTAAACTCTAAAGAGCTATGCTGTGTTACAGCCACCAGAGATACAAGCTGGTGTGCCACATTGTACTGTCCTTTCCTTTTGGTGAACTAAATCTCAGTAAATATTAATTTTGTTTGCTGTTATTTACTCTGATTACAATGATACTTGTCACTTAGCCTATCTCAAAGGTTAACCCTAGGGCAGTTTCCTCTGTGGCTGGTTGTACCTGGAGCTGCTTCTCAGAACATTTCAGAAAATCCATGCAGTGGGGGAAAAGATAAGCACTGCAATGTGGCTGGCGGTACGAGGCAAATCAGCACAGTACCAGTCATCAGAAAGCAATCTCGTGAAAATAGTAGTGGCCATCATGAATCATGAACCTGGGGGTAATCAAGCTGATGTCTTGAGATCATGCAGCATCCAAAAAAGATGTCCTTGGAAGGAAACCTTAGTGGGGGACCCAGATCCTGACCTCAGGGCACAGCAGTACATGCCTCTGCTACTCCAGTGAGAAATAATGTCCCATAACTTCACAGCAGAACGAGTCTCATAAAGTAAAAACCTCCCCTTTCTCCTTACACAGTGTCTCAGAAATATGGACCTGACTTCCCAGCCAAAGTGTGGTTACATTGCAGCAAAGGCAGTGATTTTCACAGCATTTCAGACTGAATAAATCATGGAAACAAAACATGGCTGGTGAATATGCCTTCTTCCAGAGACATCCAGAGCCTGCTTCAAGTCCATAGCAGTTTTTGTAGACATTGAATAAATAGCTACATGTATGACTCTCCCTCTCCCTCTCTTTCTCACACATCTGTGTTTCAGAGCTGACCTCTCAATCTGTGGAAGTCTGTCTGGTATTAAGCAGCTGCTGCGCATCGTGGGAGAGACAGCTTTCCTCCTGCACCCTTCCATCTACCTCAGAACATTTAATTGAGGCCTCCCACCTTGGCTTGGCATTTGGCTTGCTGAGAGATCCTGGAAGGCTCTGAGCAGGTATCCAGTGGCTTATTAATATTTATCCCTTTGGAGATTACCTTGAGGTGGGCACCCAAACTTCCCCTCTTCATTCTCGTTAGCTGTAGGTGGAAATGTATAACTTTGGATATAGATCCCAGTGGTGTGAGAAAGGGGTTGACACAAAAGCTCAGCTTAGTGCTCTCTAGCAGTTTGCAGCACACAACAAAGCTAAGCCTAAAAAGTTATGTTAGAGAGGGCTGCCTTTCCACAGGGTCACAGGAGCCATCTACCCTCGTGTAAACCTCTCACAAAAAGGTTGGCTGACTTGGAAATAGTGCTGAAGGGCTGCTGTCTGTCTGGGAGCAGACAAACTCTTCTGGACAGAAAACATAACCTGACAGCCACGGTGACATCCAGATCTTCTCATGAGCTTGTGCTGTCCGGCTGGCAATTAGCACAGCTCTGGTTTCCATACCCTTCTGGAGCCAAGATGGCACCATCACCTCTGACTGTCTTGGCCAAACAGTTCTGTGTGTCTGGGAAGTGGTCTAGGATCCCTAGCCTGAAACCTTGTTATAGCTGGTTTTTTTCTGTTTGCTGCTTCCTGTTTGGGGAGACATTGAGCAGGACTGATATTACAGATTATTATGTTTCTTACAGCAGGCCAACTGCTCTGTGTTCAGTATTGCCTTCATTCCCACTGTATGATACTGCAGTTGATTAATAAAATTTGCCAGCCCTTATGTGGGTATAACCTTCTTTTTCCCTCCTGCAACACATATTAAATAATATTCCTGGTTTGCTTGGACAGATGACTATCTGGCAATCCAGAGACTGGATAATGTGTAGACAAAGCTCTTGGGCTGCCAGCTGGCCACTACCATAGTAAGAATTCCTATAGCTCCACATCCTCTAGAAAACAGTGGTTCATTCACTATTGGGGGAAAAACTCACAACCCAACAGCACAGAACTCAACCTGCAAAGACAAGTAATTTCCTGAATTGGCTTTTTTTAGGAAATGCAGGGTCCTTCCCTCTTCTTGAGGAGCTCAGAGAAGCTCCAGAGCTGGATGAGACAAACGCAGTGGGTAGCTGACCTGATTTTTCCAAGCAAGGATGGGGAAGCCAGAAAGCACGTGTTAAATGGTCTCAAAATAGGTCCTGACCCACTAGCTGCAAAGGCAGGAGAGAAAACAGCCCTCTGTCCATTCCAGTCCCCTCAATTTCAAGAAGAGGGCATCCCCAAGAGACCAAGAGCCACTGCACACTCTGCCAGCATCGCTCCAAGAACAGGACGCTCTAATGGGTCCCTCTGCCCTACAAGCACTGAGCAAAGGGGCTGGGTACAGCACCTGACAGCCTAAACATCATCCCTCACTGAGGACTTTCAGGCCATGCAGGCACAGACAGCACTGCCCACCAGGGAGGGGATGAGAGAGAGAGTCACAGATGGGGGACATTAGCCGCATGGCTTCATGCTCCACAGGGAAGTGCTCAGCCGCAGTGGTGAGGAGCAGGCTGGAAACATGTAAAGATGAGAGAGAAAAATCCTTGCAGCTTACTGCCCTGCTTCTCTCCCTAATATCTTCTGCTGGGTAGAAGTCCATAAAATGTAACAGCACTGGACTATTTGTGCTACAGTAAACTGCAGGGAAATGCCTGAGATGCCATAGTGAGAACACAGGTGGGGAAGCTGCACTGGCTCCTGGCATTTGTAAAATAAATGGCTTTTTTCCATTCATTGAGGATGAACAGAGTGGGAGTGGTGGTGATTCTCCGGAACCCACTCCAGGTTTGGGAATTCCTGATGGGTTTAGCCTGTACATCTTCCACTCTTCAAATGTCTTTAAGATTTTCCACACCAACATCCTTCTGGGTGACTGTGTTAAGGGTGGCAGGGCAGAGGGACAGTTTCATTCCAAGCTTTCTCACCACAAGGGGGGAAGACAGGCTTTGTCTTTGGAAGAGAAAGACAAATCAGATCCTATGGTGGGTGCATTCCCAGAAGAAAGATTTTTTTAGCATCTCTGGCTAAATGCCACTTGGGTATGATGGTTTATAGGGCAGTGCCTTCCTGCTGGGAAGTCGTGCAGTGCTGGAACCTAGTAATTAGTTTAATGCTCAGAGCTTGATGCTGAACGGTGGGTGCTAATCTCCACTCTACAATTAATCTCACAGATTTATCAGTGCCTCTGTGATGAAGGACTAAGCCTGTGGGTTACATTCATCTGTCCCTGAAGAAAGAGATGGTGTTTCAACCAGAAAGAACCCTGTTTCATTTTTACCTTTTTATTTGGTGATGTCTTTTGAAGACATATACCTAAAGGAAAACAGGGAGAAGGAAAATGCCTCTCTTCACCCCAACCCTGTTAAATTTCATCTCCCTGTTGCCTCTTTTCTTCTCATAACCCATAATTTCTTCTGTAACCCATAACTGGGATATCTGGTAGGGATTTTGTACTGCCCTCCACTGACAGAGCAGTCAGTGGGTTTGCTGTGCATACTTGAGCTTTGTGCCTGATGTGGGGGGGGTGGTGGTGTCTCGAAATTATTTATTTCATTGCTGATGTGACATTAGGCATCACAGCAGCTAAACAATAGTGATTCTTCCACTTGGAAGCAGAACTGAAAAATTAGGTGGTGTAAAAAATCAGTTTAGGTGAAACATGGATTCTCCTGTGAGCCCAAAATCCTCTGAAGAATTTAATTTCACATCCATCCAAAGCACTTGCCTTAAGTACTATCAAAATATTTTGAGTTATTTAGGTTCTCAGTATTATTTTTTAGAAGTATGTCAAATTTCAAACAAAAATTCTGGGTTTGAATGAAAAGTTGGAAAAGTGAAAACAAATTACTCTATCCTTTCAGGAATGCAAAATCCTCTTGAAAAAGTCTCACATAATTTCCTCTTGTCCATGACTACATGTAGGTTTTGACTGGAGTTGTAGATTTTAACCAGATCTGTACATTTTGACCAGATTTTACTAATGTTTTTGGTTTATTTCAGACTACTTTTTAGCCATTTCATCAAGCACCATTCTAGGATTCTATGCTATTAACATTGTGAAGGAGATAGACTGAAACAAGATGTAATTCACAGAGTGACTGGTTAGCAAAATTTTGCCTATGACTTCTTACTACTACAATCTTTGTTTAGCTTCTCTCCCTCTTAATTTCCAGGTGACCCTTCTCTGCAGGGAGGACCAGAGGTAGGGGTAGAGGAGCATTTGACTGAGGTTCAGGTGTGAGTGGAAGATGCATCTCATGGGACTGAGGTTGAGCAGTGACTGGTTGAGGAGTCTGTAGCTTCTTAAAAGGAGCCGCAGAATTCAGAGCAGATGAGACAAAATTTTTAGTTCAATCTCCCCTGTGCTGCTGTATTTCCAGCAAATCAAGACTTGGGTGCTTGTAACAAGCTTGGAGGAGCTCTTCCTTTGATCAGCAGGGATTACAGAGACTAACCTCCAGCAAGTTCCTCCTTACCAGAGCTGAGGCATGACACACACTAACAGATTTGCTCACACATTGTTTCAAGTAGCTGCAGAGAAAAAATGTCCTATATTTTCCTTACAAGAGCATCAAGAAAGTTCCCCAACCCTTTGATAAGGGGCGAGGGTGGGACGGGAAGAAGAAGGAAGGAAAATAAGAGAGAGGGGAAGAAACCTGTTGGGTTGAGTGTGAACATTGCTATTCCAGGGGAAGCTGTTCTCAGGGATATTGAGAAGTGCTTTATTTTTATTAACTTCTCTTTTCAAAGAAAATGCATAAATGGGACCTCAGGTGCATCATTAGATGAAAGGATAATTCATAAGGTAAGTGGCTGGCAGAGAACTACCTTTCTAACAGCTTAACAAGAGCAGGCAGAAACAGGCTGGGGGGCTGGAAGAAATCTTTGATGCTGTTGTGTATATTTATTATTTATTCTTCTGGCACAAATATAGCATCAAAGAATATCAAAACAAAAAAAAAAAAACCCATAAACTGCTGTCACTGGATTAATCCTACATCTCTGTAACCATGGCATCATGTAGTAACGACAGGGAAAATCAGCAACAATGGGAAAAAAGCACCCAGCATTTATGACACTTGTGAGGGTGAGGCAGACTTCCTTGCTCTGGTGAGGATGCACCAGAAGGGATAAGAAAATCTGGGAGCATCTTGCTAGCCTGGGCATCTGTGAAGCTCAGCTATGGTGGAAAATCCACAAAACAATGGAATTGCTCCCTTGTGTGTAAGCCTGTGTGATACAAATAGAGGATAGAGGGTGGATGCCCCCGAAACCCTTTGCTGCCATTACAGATTACCTCGAGCCCCACAGAACAGTGGGGATGGCACCAGTGCCTGCCTGTAGCCAAGAATGGAAATGGCTGCATCATCTTAGCACCATGGTCGAGGCTCTCCATCACTGTGACCTGCTGGTGCTCATCTCTGGGGGTGTGGCACCGCTAGTGCTCACCCTCTGTTCATGTTCATGTTCATTCTATTTCAGTGCATTCCTTCCCTCCCCTCTGTGCTCCCTCTCTTTGTGCCACCCTCACTGGGTCTGCAGCTGCTGCAGTGGGAAGCCCTCCCTGTGGCTGTACAGAGCAGAGGACTGTGCTGACATGAGTAGCAAGGCACGAGCTTAATACCGGACTGATTATTTCTTGGAAAATTATCTATATTCACTCTGTTCTGGAATACTTTGGCTGGATTGGAAATATTTCAAGCACCATCCGGGGATTAGGGAGCTTCTTTTAAATTGCATTTGTTTTGTTTCCTTTTATACATCTTTGCAGAAAAAGGAGTAAAAGCCTCCTGCAAAATGTCCTCTGTGGAGGGATTGGGATTTGGCAGTGTCATGCAGTGATGCCAGTGGATAATGGGATGTGATAACAGTACAGCCTGACTGCCTCCCAGAGCACCTTTGCAGAAAGGGTCAGACTTCTCCTGCAGACAGATTTGGGGCAGAAGTAACCAGCATTCTCCAGCCATCCAGCTGGGAGCAAAGCTTGGGCTTGGGGTCTCTTTGTGCTGCCCTGGACTCGCCCAGCAGTACAGAGCAGAATTGCCAATAAAAACTTGGAGCAGAGATTTTCACAGCTGCCTGATGGGTCTAGAAATCTGATTTCTTCTAAAATAAGCAGCCCAGGCCTGTAGTCACCATGTCTATCTCAGCAGCAGAGTGCACAGTGGGTCCCTCCACGATACAGCCAGTTAGTGGGAAAGTGAGAAACCCCAAGAAATCCAAATTCTGCTATTCCTAACTCCTCTCTATTTTCCCTTCCTGGTTACTTTGGCTTTTTCTCTCCCTGGCACTACTGTGGCTCTGCCTGCCTGCAGCCATCCCAGCCTCAGGAACAGCCCTGCCTGTGCAGCACTCTCTGGAGATGCCATTTCTCTTGCAGGCATTCAGCCCATGGTGCATCGCAAAAAAATATCCCCAGTGGAGTGAATGATGCCAGTAAGACTCTTGCCTTCCCTCCACCTCCCAGGGCTACTTTCTGCCTTGGCTATGAGCCTGCTGCATCTTTGTGTGGTTAATAAAAATAACCAAAAAGTACTCGGGAGCAGACAGAGCAATCCCAGAGACTCCAAACATCTAAGGGGCTTTGTTTCCAAGGCAACATCTTGTCTCCTAGCTGCAAAAGGCCACGGGAATGAAGGCAGCCTATGGAAAATGAATAGCTAAATGACAACAACAAAAAAATCTGCTGGGGAGCATTTCAGAGAGGGAGGGATGTTCATAGAGGGGCCAGTAAAGAGCGAAGCTAAACAAGCCAGGAGTAGTTGCACAGAGCATGCAAAGGGACAGGGTGCAATTCATCTCATGAGAAGCTCAGTCCTGCCCCCATTGAAATGCAGAGCACCACTTCCACAGACTTAATGGGAGCAGGGGAGCTTGCACAAATCAGCTATTCTTTTCTCTCCCCTCTTTTTTAAGCTACAGTGTTTGAAGATTGGAGCTAGTTAAAAATAATCTATTGTCCAAGGCAGAGACTTCCCCGGTCCCAGGAGCTCCCCAGCCAGGGCTGCAGCTTACTATTGATTTTGGCCACCCTAGTTTCCCACTGCCAGAGCTGCCTCCTCCCTCCACAGCCCAGGGCAGTGAAGCAGGCGGGAGGTGCCAGAGCACCAGAACATCCCTCCAGCTCTTCCAAGAAAGAAACGTGTTTTCACCCATTTTCCAAGGTTTCCAGAGCCATGCAGTGTGTTACTATCTGTGTGCAGTCCAAGTTGTAGTCAGTTTTTTCACTATGGCTGCAAGGGTGGCTTTGCTCTCACAGCCTTTTGAGCCAGCTGCCCAGAAGCAGACTTGGAGCATCAGGCATGGGGAAAACAGATTCCTCTGCCCCCCATGTCCCCTCCATGACACCCATGGCCCCTGTCTGACACCACCCTCCCTTGATGAGGGCAGGCAGGCAAGTCTGGGGCTCCACCATGGTGTATCTGATGTGCAAGCTGCCCTTAGGTAAGTGACTGCTGCAGTCAAATGCTCCTGGGATCACTTATGGGATTGATTTCAGACAGGGAGGGGAGAGGCTCCCCGTGCCAGCCTGCAGATGCACTGCTCCTGTCTTTCCTCTTCCTCGTGTCTCATGGGAATGCCTAAAAGCTGAGCATCATATGCCAAGTGAGCTGCCAGAGCTTTTCCTCTGTGTCCCAGGAGGTGGCACGGATACCCTGGGAACATGACAGGCATTGGGTCAGGAACTCCTCTGAGCTGGGTCTCAGCTCCTCAGCAGAACAACCTGCACAGAGCTCCACCGTGCCTGAAGTGGGATCCCAACAGAGCAAGGGGAGAAGGAGGGGTCTGGGCATTTCCCTGGGGTGGCCAGGAGGGATTGAGGACATTAGGGTGTGTTGGTCCTGGTCTCTGCCCTGGTCTGGAATCAGCCTTGGGCTCAAGCTCTCCCTCTCCTTTCCTCAGAGACTCTTTGGGATGATGAACAACTCAGCCATTGATGTCCTGCCTGATGTCAAAACATTTTATTTAACTAATGTTTTTTCTTTGTACCTTCTCTCAATCAATACCATGTGAATGAGAGGTTCCCAGAGGGAGAGGTGATGGGAAATGCTCACCTCACACTTTTTTTTCACACCCTCTGCTGTGGGCAGAGCCAATTCATCCACATGGGATGGATAGATGACTGCTATTTATTATTCATCTTGGTATGCGGAGCAGAGCCTCTGTCTGAGCAAGTTTTGAGATGATGAGGTTTGCTTCTCACTCCTCCTCCTTGAAATGGTTTTAAATTTAGCTTAACTTCAGGGAATTCCTCTGAAATTGCCCTGAAGAAGCAAGGCTGGAATTTGGTTCCTATAGCTCTGCCCAGAGCTGGAGGGTTGCCATGGGAAGCCTGCCTGCAGGGAAATAGAGCTGGCCTGTCTGATGTCACCACCACTCCCAATGGGCAGTGCTGGTGTGTCACCCTCCCTGACTCCTGGAGAGCAGTGCAGGGCCAGGAGGCACAGGCTGCTGGAAAAGAGGGGGACAACCAGTCTGACCAGTCGTTCTGTTCCCCTTCTTCCCAGGGGACATTCAGTGAGGGAAAACCCGAGCAACAGGGAGCTCCTGGGGAACGAGATTGGACCAGTAGGGGTGAGACTTGATTTAAGAATGGGGAGAGTGTGGGACTTGGATGTTTGTATCAAAACCACCACAGCCATTTTACCTTCTTGTTCCCATTTAATCCTTCTTGCAAGTACCCACTGAGAGTATTGTGCACTTAATAATTTTCTATTCTAAACTCCTTTGCTGTGTTCCTGGATCACCTTCCACTGCCAAAACTTTCATCTCTACATGGCCAAACTTCACTTCTACATGAAATGATTCCTACAGATCACACTGATTTTTCACTTGCAAATACTCTTGGACCACTTTCAAAGCACTCATCCCCACTTAACCATGACATAAATTGTGTGGTACTCTCTGTACAACTGGCTGCCAAAATAGTTCAAAATATGAATACAGGAGCTGGGATTTTCCAAGGTACTTGGTATTGACCTAACCTGATTCACGCTGGGCTTAGCAACAGGGAACAATAAATGTTCCTGAAAATCCCATTGCTTGGACATAATGATAGAGAAAATAGACTTTGCAGGATACATTATTATTGGCTTGTTAAAAATTCTCACCTAGATGTCTTTAAAAATGCATCTGCTCAGGTCGTTAATGATATTTGCATGGACAGTCTTGTCATTATGTCTGAATGAATAAATAGTATTGATTTATACTATAATAAATCTATAGAATGAGTTAGAGCTAAAATACAGTCAGCTGGGTGGCTGTATTATACTTCTTTGGAGTATTTGGTGGCAAATGTCTCATGTTTCGGTTTTTCAAGAGGACTGAATAGGGGACAATACACCTGTTACCCTTGGCCTTAATATGACCAGGTGATAAGCATCTGTGGAGCAGTCAGGGTGCTCCAATCCCCTCCTAAAATCTGCCTGCTCCTTCATTTTCTATGCCACCCTTCTGCTTCAGGTGGTTTAGCCCACTGACTTGGGCTCAACAGACACACACACTCAGGCTGGTTTCCAGACCCTCAGCCAGGGGTAGACAATACATGCTTACATCTCCACAGATAAAAACTGTCAAGCTTTCAACTTGCCTTTGAGCTGATATCTTCAGAGTAATAGGTCAAGCTGGAAATGCATTTCCAACCCATGCCTACCAGATGCAAGCTCTCCTTTGCTCCTTGCCACTCCTTGTGAGCCACAGCACTCAGTAATGAGGCCATTGATGGAGCGGTGGTATGTTCTTTTGTCCCTGCCAAAAACCCTGCTCTCTCCTATTCAGCTCAACAAGATGTGAAGGCCTGGTTCTGCCAAGTCTTTTCAGCTGCCAAAGGAAAAGGAGCTAATCAAACGAGGAAAAGAGCCCAAGTACCAGGCTCCATTCCCAGCTCAAAGCCTGTGGATACAATACCCACCAGCTGGACCGGTCGGCTCCAAGCAGCTCCTGTTCTGCCCATCCTGGGGTGAGAGCTGTGGGTTCTGCTGCTCCCGGTTCACATTACTGCTGCCTCAGTTCCTGCCTTGGAAAGCTGCTGCATTGATCCCTCTCAAGGCACACCACAGCCTGTACTTGTTAGTCCTTTATTTTTTCTTAAATTCTGCTCCACAATGCCAGCTTCCTATCTCTCTGCTCCTTATTTCCCACACAAGGAGAAAAGCCTCATGCTGTGCCTTTCATGTCCCTTGGCCTGTCAGTGGACAGCACCTTTGAAGTCATCTTTTTGGCCTCTGTTTCGAACTCTGCAACTCAAACATTTTCTCTGTAAGAAATGGGAGGAGACTGTTGGTTTTCAGTGTCAGCATTTGAAACAGCATATGGGTCGTTCTCCTGTAGCACTGCTCAGTCAGTGATGCTGTCAGACCTGGCTGAGCAGTGCCTGTCAGTGGCACTGCTGTGTTGGTTGTGCTGCTGCTCCACATCGAGTTACACCACATGAGGATGGGGTTTGCTTTTGGCTGCATCCTGATCTGCTTCTTCACAACATTCTTCCATCTCTTCATTTTTAGCACTGGCATTAAGTATTTAGAGCATAAAATGACTAATTTGCCTCTGCAGCCGCTATGCTTTGAGGCCATTTGGGAATCGCTGAAGTTATTTGCCACCTACAGCCCAGTGAGTTTTATAAAGGGATCATGTGTTTCCATACTACTTCTTCCTTCCAACTGCTTATTTACCACGGAGCCACCACTGTGACAATGACTGGGGGGCAGCCTCTGCTGAGGTTAAACGTGGAGGTTATTGAACAGCCTGCTTACCACACACAACAGTTTAGGATGGGAGGTGAAAATGCTGCTTTGCCAAATGAGTAGCACCAAGTCATCTGTTTCAGCTGGAGCTGCTCCAGTGCTTTTGGCATTTCTAGAGCTGATGGACATGGCAAAGAATATTTAAGGAGACAAAAAGTAATCCGCATGCTTTGGAGGTTGGCCACAGTGTCACTGTAAATGCCTCTCTGCTCTAGTAAAAAATGCCACAGGCCCTTCAAAGGTCATGGGCGCTCATCTGCTTGGGGTCACTTCTCTCCTGCCAACATGGGGCTTCTCACACTGAAGGGAGAAACAGGCCAGCTCTGAGGTGGAGAAGGATGCAGTATGCTCAGCAGCCCTGCATGCCTCCTCTGATGATCTCCTCCCTCACTGGAAAGCCTGCCTGAGCAATCTACCCTTGGGTGCACTGGCTTGGCCAGAGTCACTGGAGGAGGGGACAGCCTTAGCACTGCCATTCCAAACCATTCCAGGCTGGTGATGTTGCTGACACAGCACTGGTGAGACGGAGCAGTGCCATGGGGCTGAGCTGCTGAGCAGCATAGTGCTCCCCAAACCCAGACACAGCAAATACACACAGGGCTGGTCAGTGTCAGCAATGGTGCTGCAGCTACATCACAGAGGGGGCCAGCAAAGCCACTCCTGATGGACCTTTGACTGCTCATGCTGAACCCTGTCATGGCTACCCCATACATCACTCAACTGCAGCACCAAGGTGCTGAGGCTTTGATGGCCTTGCCCTGCTGTTATGTGAAGGTGGCACAGGAGCTTTCCAGCAGCTCTGCTCCCAGCCTCAGCATGGGAGGTGAAGTTGGGGACATGCCACCTGTGGGCCCACTCTCCCTCACAGCCCATGATCTTCACATGCAGATGGGCCCTCGTCACCTATGTTTTGGCTCATTCTTTAGCTCCAGGAAAACCTCTTCTGCTCTCTGGCTGCATCTGTAGTTAATGCCTGCTGAGGGCTCAAGACATGATCCTGTGGCCTTTCTCTAGAGGCTTAGCTGAAGGGGTCATGGTCTACAGCAGGGAATATTTTGTCAACCCAGTTTATTGTCATGGGTGTGGTGAGTCTTGTCTTCAACACTCACCTGTGAGCTCTGCATGTTGCTGAATTAGAGTTAACAAACTCCTAAGGAATGCTGTTTTGCAGGGAACATCCTTCTGAGCTACGGTGCCAGACACTGGTGCCCTTCTCTGTCTGAAATCTCTGCCCTGGATAAAGCTTTGGTTGCTCCATGGGAGTGCTGTCTCCTCACCTCTGGCCATGCTACCTTCACCTGCCCATTCAAGACCAAAACAGAGTTTGTGTGATGTGGTACCTTACCTGCTTTCACTGCACTCTAGCAAGTTTTCTTTCTCTTCTACATTTCTATGAGAAGCTGTACAAAGCCTGCTCCAGCATTAGGGCCTTGTCAAACAAGTGAATAACACCCATGCATGACCTATCCCACCAAACTTCCCATCCCACTGCTCCAGGCCAGCCTGATGGACTCATAACCTCACAAGCTTTTCCATTTTAATGTGTATGGTCCTCTTCCCTCAGCTGGGGTAATGAACACTGGCAGGAATTTTCTGTATTCGTAAATATTTCCCTGCTACTGTGAAGAGGCTGTTTTTCCCACTCTTCATATCAGATGAAGATAGCTATTCTGCCAGCTCACCATGTAAATTTAATAGCATTCCAAAACCTCTGTCCTACATAAATATGAATGTATTTCATCCAAGAGGAACCTGTTATTGAAGGAGCTGCATTGCTAAATCATTCAGAAGGTTATTGTTTGAAGTACTTGCAGTCAACGGTGTCTTGGCAATTACAGCTCAAAAAGGGAGGGAGGATGGAGGAAAAGAATGAGTGGGGATCATGGAAACCTCTTTAAATGAGGGAGCTTATGTACTGAGATCATCAAGGTATAAGCAGGGCATTGCCAACCAGCAGGTCTGGCCCCAGGAGGATGGGCCAGCTGCAAGCAGCTCTACAAATTATTCACTGGCAATTGCTTTCTTGCTGCTGCCCTGACTTATTTACACTCCAAAAATTTCTGAAGTGTGTTTATTTAAGAAAGATAAATCCAGAGGCTCTGGAAGGGGAGAGGAGCTTTCCAAAGGAATCAGGCCCTGGCATGACACAATTCATTTCACTCATTAACCCCTCCTCACAAGGAACACACTAAGTGCTTATTCATTATGCATCATCAGGAAATTCTGATTTGATGGAGACTGAAGGTTAAAAGGCATTTCTGTGCTTTTTCTTACTCCTTACTGTCATGCTGGAAGATGGAGAGATATTGTGGAGGTGGGGAAAACTGGGGTAGTGAGAGCCCCTGTACTCTGACACCAAGTGCCACAGTGCAGATGGGAAAAGCTTCACGGTTGCAGAAGGACATGTGTTCCCTTGACGAGAATGTCTCTTAGTGAATTCAAACATTTCCACCCTCTTCAGTAAATTCCCTACTTTCTCTGAACAGTTTGTGTCATCAGTACACAAATCCACCTCAAATCCTCACCTTCAGCCCTGTTAAGAAATAGTTTTGGGTACTGCAAGAACTTGGAGAAGGCACAAGGTCCAAACAAGGACCTTGTTCAGGCACTACACCTTCCTAAGTTTGTAAACCACCAGCTGTCAGATCTCAGAGTTTCTAAGCTGATTTCAGTCATTTAATTGATGATGCAATTGTAGATACCTACATCTCCATCCTTTACTTTTTACTGATTCATCTGTTCCTCAAGCAAATGTTTAAAATTAATTTGCTTTTTTACACCTGCAAGTTGCAAGTCTTATTTTTAAGTTGTCAGTCCAATCTTTTGGAGGGCACGTGTTTATCTGCCCATAACAAGCTGGGTGTATATCACAGGTAGCTGTAAGGGATAAAAGCCTTTATACCCTGCAAAAGTGTCCTTTGGGAGCATGTACCTCACAAAGAGGAACCGCCACTAGCATTTTAGAGATGTCCAGCATGCCATTGTTCTCCTAGCTTTGGTGCAAGGCATCTAAGACTGATGCCTGGAGCAGCCCAGGTCTCTTGGGTTACTATGGGATGACAATGACAATGTATCATTTTGCTGTTGATCCAGCTCCAGATAAGAAGTGGTTGTTTTCTTGTTGCTTTGCTCCTCCACGTGATGCTGTTCAGCCCTTTCTAACAGCAAAGGTTAGGACCCCATCTTGTTTTTATTTGGGTTCAGCTGCATGGATAATTCATATGAAGTGCTCACTCCCAGTGCTGGTGCTGGAAAGGCACCTCTGACACCACTGGCCTGGCCCCACTCTGGGCATTGAACACCATGTACTTGTTTTCATGATGAGTGAAAGATGTCTATCAGAGTTCTGCTGAAAGTTCTGCTGAGCTGCTCAGGGTTCAAAATTTTGTTTTCTGGCAACAGGTTTTCACAGTCAGATACTCCTCAAGCATTGCAACAGGATGAAGATATTAAAAAGACAATTTAATTTTGGTCTCTCTGCTGATAAGTCCAGTGGGAATTCTCACTTACTCAAACTTTAATGTTTTCCTTGTAAATTTCAGTAAAATCAGTAATTGGTCTGATAATTGAATTTTCAGATCATGTGTCAAAGGAATAATGACATGCATGGGATAAGTAGCAGTCTGCCTCTGGAAGCCCAAACATCTGAAATGGAAAATTCTGCAGAATTTAGATAAAGATTTGAATATACTGCTGTGGAGCTAAGAATAGACCATATTATTTATATCGTCAAAGGAAGCGGCAGAAATCACAGAGATCTTCAGAGACTGAAGATGCTCAGACAGTTATGCACAGGAATTGTGCTTGCGGAGCTGACGCGGAAAGTTACTGACGTCTCAGCACAGGCACGCTGCTCCCACAGGGCCCCATGGACCAGGCAGCATTTCATGCAGAAGAGAAATGCCAGGCTTTTCCCTCCTGGAAGACACACTCAGAGTATCTTCCAAGTACCTAGGCAGAGAGTGGGGAGTAATGTGCCCATGGCAGAGATGCCTTGTGCCCCAACAGGTGTATCTCTCCTGCACTGAAGTCCCTGTGTGCTGCATTGTGTCCCATGTTTCCAATGCAGAGACTAATTTCTGACATTCATTAGTGTTTTCCTGTTGAGTTATTCTCAAGGTCCATTCCTTAATAGGAGCTGATTTCTAACTAGATTGCAGAATAAATGAAGCAGCTAGTGAGAAAAATTCAAAACATCCGTTCAATTAAAAATAAAATAAAATATAGGCTTCATAGCTATAACAGATGCCTGCATTTCTCTGACGTTCACATACTTTAAGAACTGTGCCCCTCTCTCCTGGGACCATGGCAGCAACACTCAATTTTTCCCGTACTTCAGATGCTTTCAAGCTTGGAAGCTTTTCCAGAAGTACAATAAATGCCTGCTTTCAGCCCTTGTTTAATTAATCTTTATTTTCTCCCAAGCATATTTCTTGTCTCCTCACTGACACTTTCCACCTTTTCCTCTAGTTCACTAACTCCCAAATTCAAGATGACCCTCTCCAGCCCTGAAAAAGATATAGATGGAGGGGTCCTGTTTCCTCTCTCTCAGTTTGTGCCTTCAGTAGTTTTGGTGAAATTGCTTCTGCTCACATTAAAATACAGGAGAGGAGAATGAGAGCCCATGAGCCCACTCCTGCTGAGTCTGTGTGATACCTTCTTCCATCAAGTCAAGGCTCCAGGGATGTGTGAGATGGAGGCTGGAGCGTGCCCATCCGCAGGGGTAGGAGACAGATGCTGGGTGGGTAGCACGGCTGCAGTCTGCTCCGAGAGGCTCAGGTGCCAGATGAAGGATCTGCTTTCCTGGGAGGAACAGGCAGTGCCAAGCACATGCTGCATCCAGGACTCTCCCCTGCAGAGGAGGGGAGCAGGGGCTGTTCTCACACTGCCTACGTGGGTGCCACCAGCCTCTCCAAGGAACTGCAGCCAACACTTGCAAAGAAGGTGATCACTCATCGCTCTCATCAGCTTAGGTGTGGAGGGAGAGATGATGTTCACACTAATTCAGGCGTTTTTTTTTTCTTCTTCTTTTTTTGACATGAGATGTCTTATATGGCTTTGCCAATCCTATGTCCATCAGAGCCAGCTGGATGCTGGCGTTTCTCCTCAGTGCCATGACAAGAACTTACACTGGTTTTTGCAAAACAAATGCGCCAACAAATTTTGGCAAGTGTTTCTCCCCATGCCCTGTTTAGATAGTATTAGGTTCTCTCAGTTCAGCAGTATCAAATGTTTGCACTAGAGTAATGGCAAAACATCCTCTTGTGGTTTTTTCCTTAAATTTTAATTTTCCTCTCACTTCCATTTACCGGCTAAGCATTGGTATTGCTATCAAAAATTAAGATATTCAAACTGTTCTGCTCAGCTTTTTACTGTCAAATATTCCAGCAGAACCATCTTCCCTGAAAATGGTAGATTTTGAAAAATCTGCATTTTTAGACAGAAAATTACTTCCAGGGAAATAAACAAAATTGGATAGAATACATGTGCAGGCATTAGCTCAGCTCCTTCCATCTCGGGGAAGGGGAGTTGTTTTAAAATTCAATCACTTGGAAGTGCAGGAAAAAATGGCTCTGATTTGTTTTGATGATTAAAATGTCCAAAAATATCAGTTTCCTGTCCATCATTCAGAGCGTGTTTATGTCAGACAGCAAGATGAAGGAAAGTTTATCCTTGAACAGTAACAGAAGATCAAGTGACTGGCTACCTCCAGCTGCCAAGGGCCACTTGCCACTGCTGGCCTTGGTGGTCATTTCCACACTACAATCAACCACTGTGTCAAGGTTAAAGGCTTACAGAGTTGTGAACACATTCATCTGCAGACACAAAAATCCACAGGTAATTCCTTATTAATAGCTCCTACTGTTGTAAATACCAGGAATTCTATGCTAACTGATCAATCAGGTAGGTTTTGCTGACAGCTTTTAAGTAGCAAAAGTGCCGTCACTCTGATGATGGTGAGCAGCCCCAAGTAGCACTGTGTGGTTTTGCTGTGGGGATAGGAAGCAATCCCTGGCTTCATCCTTCAGTATTACATTGATAATGTTGCCTACATGTTACTGGGAAGAAAACATGGTCCATCTACTACATTTCAAGTGTGAGATGGGCAAACAGCAGGGGCTCTGTAGTGGTTTAACAGTTCACAGCATCCTCGAAGGGTGACAGCCATGCTGTAGGGCCAGGAGAGCTCTTGGGCTGCTCAGGTTCCTGGTCACTGCTGGTACCAGGCATTGTGGGAGGAAAAGAAAGGCTGGTTGTGTAGCTCTGAGATACACATGGAGAAGTAGGTGGTTTGCAAGCAGTGACAAAGAAGTAAGGGAGGGAAAGGGTGCTCTCAACAGCAAATTACTTTCCAGAGTCATATGTGTATGATTGCACTCTGGGCAGCACCAGGGATGTGTCTTTACCCAGAGCCAGCTCTTCCCCCATGCAGTTCACACAGCAACCATGCTTTTCCAAGAAAATGTCAGGGGAACATACTGCCATGATGGCCTGAGCTGCATTCATTCCTCATGCATTCCTGGGGAGCCTGGCAGAGATAAGCCCTCCTGAGCTAGTGGGCAGCACATACACAGGGGAGCACTCCTGCATTTCCATAGGCCACACGCAGGCTCAGAAGCTGCCACGCAAACACACCTCACATGAAGCCAGAGCACTGAACCCACCTTCCAGAGCCCTGTAGGCTCATGGAAGAAAAAGCAGTGGGAAAGGAACAAGTGTTAACAAACTGACAGATGTTTCCAGTGGCATCACACCAAAGAGGTGTGGGACCCAGGAATCGTGTCTGTGGGCGACTGCACATCAGAGTCAGGTGGGCTGGGGAGCAGACCCTGTGCTCACAACCAGTAACAGCTACAGCAAGTCTCAGCCTAAGGATGGTCTGTCAAATATCTTGGGCCCAGTCTGTGGAGAAAGTTTTTTATCAAGTGATTACACAGCCAGTGCTTCTCATCTGCTAATGATGGTTAGCAGAGCCACATAAAAGCAGAGACTGCTGTACCAAAGGGGCTTTTGCTCTGAGCGACTGAGGAGTGCAGGATTCTGAAGGGCTGACCAAATGCAATGAAAGCACCTCTCTGTTGTCTACCAAAGTCAAGGGCTTTATGCACTGGAGAGGATACATCATGTGCAATGGAGTAATGTAGTAATTAAGGCTTCTGTTAGAAAATCCATACTCTGCTTTAAGGGACTTCTGACAAGAAATAACAGGAGATTAGGCAGAGTACAGAGGGGTTCTGAAGCTCCTGACAGCAGAGTTATTCTCTTTAAGATGAAGCTGTTGATAGGCAACCAAGTTAAAAGTTGGCAAGATACAGCTGATGTCTTCTTTTTCCCTTCACTCTCATCCTTCTCTTCTAACCCTTTTACCTTCTAGCTACACTTAATAGGTGCTCTAAAACAGTCACCTCTCTAAATCTGGAGAGGAAAAACTGCCCATTTTTTAAAGGTTACCCAAGTTATCTGCCCCTGGTCAATTCTGTCTGAAACCTGACTGCTCCTCTCCAGCCACCTGTTTATCTGGAGGCAGATTTGTGCTTCTCTGAGCACAGAAGGACCCAAGTCATGGCTTTGAGACTAAGAATCTACATTTTAGACACTTTTATTTGGGAGAGAAATAAACTCTTCACAATAAAGGCTTTTCTGGGCTCTGGCTCAATTGCTTGGGCGTTGCAGTAGTGTTGGAGGAACTTCTGGTTTTAGGGTTCCTGCAACTGAGAGCGGTCAGAAGCTCGGCCACGGAGGAGAAGAAAACCCAAGTATGAAATCTAAGCCCTCATTTTGCTTTTTAAAAAGTTCCTAAAAAAGCAAAAAACAACAAACTGTACCATAAAGTTGGAAGTTTGACCCTTGGGAACTCCTCTGACTTTGACTTCTAAAAGCCTTTTTTACCTCTTTGTAGGTTGTTTTTGCTCTCAATTATACTATTCAGATCCTGCTTTGTGTATGTGCTGTGTCCCTACTCACCTTCTGGAAATGTGAAGCTGACTTGCCACCCTAAGGCTGTTCAGCAACCCACTGGTCAGATCCAGCCACACAACCTGTCCATCAGACAGCCCCACAGCAGTGCCCAGTGTGCCAATGGTGCCACAGGGAGTGTGCAGGAACAGCAGATTTCAACCTGCTGCATTCTAACTTCACACATTGTACAGTCTGAAAGCCCTCTTTACTCACTAAGCTTAATTGCACAAACCATAAAAGCTTCCACTCTTGCTCAGTTTCAGCTCTGGAACTGACTAATCCAAACCCTAAGTACTTCCCAGCCATTCCAGTGATATAGATTTGGATTCAGGTATTGGAGGTTCCCAGCTGGCAAAACATAAAAGCTTCTAACTTTTAAAGTCTAGTAGGCTGCTCTCTTTCAATGTCTGTGTATGAAGGATGTGAGGCTTGTTACTTGTTGGTACTGAGTCACTGGGATGCAGAAGTTGGACTGAAACACTGGGAAAGTTCACAGCTCCAAACTGACCTGACCCCTACGACTTGGGATGCCTGTGTAAGCACTATATGAAATGTAATTTTAAGGTCAGGTTCAAAACCTTAAGATTCCAGCACTGTGAGAAATAACTTGAAAGAGTTTGGAGAAGTAACTTGCAAGAGTTTAGAGGACTAATAGGAAGTAGAGACGTAACTAAAAGACACCCAGCATCTTTGAAGGCGGGAGAATCTCAGGTTGTGGCAAATGAATGGGCAAATATTGCAACAGCCTCAGATGCTCAGAGATTTTCCCAACCACTACTGGGCAGATGAGTTTGGAAACATCAGCAATGATCCTGTAGACCACCAAAATGGAGTGTTCTGTGAGAGACCACTTAGAGAGACAGAAATTCCCGAGGTGCTTCAAACTCATTTCAAATTCCCAAAGTAGTACAGCAAAGGCAAGAGGGAGTGGTAAAATTGAGAGACGTGGAGGACAAAAGGCAGAAAGAAGAATACAAACCCAAGAAAAATAAATATTGAGTACTGTCTCACTTCTGAGTTTTCTTCAGTGTACAGAGCATACTCTGCTGGACTTTTTCTTTCCCTGCCAGCCTGGCATAAGTCCAAATTAAAACTAAAGCGTATTTTTCACAATGCAGGTTTTTTTCCCCCCGATCTCATCCTGTTACTGGTATTGGACATGGGTAGCTAATATAATCAAGGAAGTAAGCACTAGAGAGTGAAGCTTGGAGAAAAGATCAGGAAAGCAAAGGTTATGGGAGGTGGGAATGGTCACTGCATGCTTGGACAGTTTGACATGATTTACCTCATGGGAAAAAAAACTAAAAGGGAAGCCACAGGGTGTTGAGGGAAAAAAATAGCAAAGGAGGTTTATTGTCTTTTTGCACACATGCACAGCATTTGGTGAAAACATAGAAAGTGAGATTGCATACCTCACTATTGGTTACAGGTCAGGCTGTCATCTCCCGTTAAATCATCTTAACTCAACAAGCAAAATCTCTTGTTGGGTAACTTTTCCCCAAATGCTCAATTTTCCTCCTATTATTTTTCCCTACAACAGTAACTTTCTGCTTGAGGAAAAGCTGATGTTTATGATTACACTTCCAAATGCCAAAGTTCCCCAAGAATCAAAGCAGATTACCCCATAATTACCTGACAAGTATACTATTTTAAAATCTCTTGTGGCAAAAAAAGTCGATGGTTAGGCAAAAGCATACATAAATAGCAGTCAGCTTGGTGTCATTATCCCAAACACAAAAAACATTTGGGGACCTCTTTTATGTACTGAATATTTCATTCAGTCCTGCAGTGCAGTGACTCCCTAAACCTTCTCAGGCTGAGCTCTGCTTTTAAGGCTCTAATTTGCTGTTGCCATGACATTGTTAATGTCTGAATTGCTTTTTTTAACTACTTTTTTCCTTTTTTTTCAATCTCTTGCAGAGGCATTCTGAAATAGTGGGCATGAGCTGATCTCGTGGAACAGCCTGCGTGTCCTCAAAAATAACAGAAGAGTGTTCATTTTTACAAGCTTTTAGGCTGATAGAGTACTGCTGGATGGATAATTTCAGTCCTGATGAATGATAGCTTTTTAATTGGAGAAACCACAACGAACATATCTGACCTAACTGAGATCATTTTGGCTTTGGTGGGGGAGGGGAGAAGGGTGCTATTTCATCTATGTTTTTTCTTAAATAATGAGAATCAGAAAAAATGTTATTAAAAAGAAGAAACATCCTTGTTCGCTCATGCTTAATTTGGCTTCCAGAGTAAGTAGAATGTACAGGATAACATTAAGTTTCTCAGCAGTGAGTTTATCAACATACCTTCTTCCCAGACCCAAATGAGAAGGGCAAAAATCTCTGTCAAGGTCAGCCTTAGCAGAATGGCATTACTTGCTCAGGAACATTTTTTGCAAGAGATGTACTTCCTTTAATGGGTAATACCTTCCAATTGCCAGGCTTCTTAATAATACAGCAGCATTTGCTGTCCAAGGGTTTAAAGAGGATGCTTTTGGTTGTTCTGAATAATAGGTCAGCTCAGCTCAGCCTCCCTTGGGCTTTCAATCTTCCCTCTCTCTGATAAGTTGACCTGGATATGCCCATCCCTTTGAGACTCAGATGGCAGCAAATGCTCCCATTTCACCTGTAACAGCATCTCCTCCATACTGGCAAATACCTCTCTGCCAGGGAGGGCGAGGAGATAAAGCCCAGGCTGTCTCTGCTGCTGTCTTGAGGGGCAGATCTCAAGAGACTTCTGAGCCTAAAGCTGAGGTGACACAGCTGAGGTCACCTGCTGTCAGCTCCTCCTGGCAAATGCTTTCAGTACTAGTCCTAGTTCCTGTCCCAGCATAAGCTTAAGATAGACTCCAAAGAGGAAAAAGTGGAAAAGTAAGAGACAATCCTCTGTCATCAGTACTTTGCCTTTGAGATATATCTCTGATTACCAAGGCTAGAGAAGTGGGAAATGTTTAACAAGGGTCCAAACTTTGAAAAAAGTACCAAGCTTGACAGAATGAATGGCATATTCTTAGTCATATAATTTAGTTTTAGGTGGTCCTGTGAGGAGCAGTATGTTGGATGTGATGAGCCTTATGGGTCCCTTCCAGCTGATAGTCTGTGATTCTCTGATCCTCTAAAGGCACTGTTAGGATTGTAGATGGAACTTTAGCAACTGTCACGACACAGAAGACAGCCATGAGGGTGATGATAGTGCTCAGAGAGCTTTCCTTAGCTCTCAGATGTGCCAGCTCCCAGGAGGGGGGTTGATACTGGGACATACTGGGACATACTGGGGCACTGGTAGATCCCATGCCCATGGGCTGGGCTGTACTGTAACGCAATGGCAGGTGCAGTAGTGATGCCTCTAAATGGCACTGGTTTAAATTCTGACATATCAAGCAGAGATCCAAACCAGTTGCTCCCATATGTTCACTCTAACAGGAGAGATGGTGTTTCTTCAATGCCCTGGACAGATGTAGTTGGTGTCTTTTCAGTTTAATCTCTGCTGGGTGGCTCTAACAAATTTCTTGAGCAAAGACTCCTCTCTCACTAGGGCTTTCTCAAATCAGTGATAAAATTCACATTCAATGAAAGAAGAACGGGTCCACAAATGTGAGGTTTTTTAGGGCCATACAGAGTGCAAACCACTACTCAAAACCTAATAATCCCGTAATGGCTCTAAATATTTCCGTGCTTCAGTCTCAGATTTTATAGGTACATCTGAAAATAAATACTCCTCTTAGAACGCCACTGACAGTGACATCTGAGTACTTCCAGGAACCTACACTATAAAAATGTCTGCCCACCACTGAAATGAACACAGATCGACATTTCAGATAACAAACAAATGCCTTTGATTTTCTCTGTGTGCCAAGGAACACTGATATTGTCTCTGTCTCCTGGGCATTCCTCAATGTGCCTCATTAGAACGTTATGAAATGTTGCTTTATTTGTTCTGTTGTAAAATACCAAAACAAGCCCTGGGGCCAGATTGACTCCAAGGGAGCTGGATGTGCTCAGGCTGAGGACTGGCCCTGCGCATGGGGATGCTTGTGCCTGGCGTGGCTGGGGCAGGGAGGGCTGGAAGAAGAGGGGAAAAACAGAGAGACTTTCCTTTGGCACATTGCTGATGTTTTCTTCCAATAGCTCAGCTAAGGAAAGCCCTAACCTGGAACTGCTGCTCTTTAATGTAGAAGCTTGACAAGACCAACTTTGCTGTGTTAACACAAATTTGCAGGATTTCAAAGGTTTCGGTCTTTAAGAAAGAGATGGAGGCAAAGTTAGATAGAGAGCACTTTTAGAAATGGTTGTTTTTCTGAAGTTGGAACTCTTAAGCTAAACAGATAGTTGAGAACATCTGAAAATATCACAAGGACTCTACAGTCTTTCTGTGTCTTTTCACTTGATGAATACCAGGAAAAAGTGCTTGGTTCTTTTTTTTTTTTT
>VXBI01008947.1:338198-387512 GCA_013397375.1 Toxostoma redivivum
TTTTTTTTTTTTTTTTTAATGAACACTTGCAAAGAGCAAACCAGAGGTCCAAGGTTAAAACATATGTGGAAAAACTTTCTGTGGCTAATTTTGCCACTGCATTTAACAAGTCTTTGGTGTTCACATTTACTAAGGAGTTTCTTAATGATCCAAAGTGGTTATCAGATCTGCAGTCAGGGTGAGCAGTTGTACAAACAGCCACTTAGAGAATCAGCCCACATCTCTTCTGCTATTCCAGATGCCAGTGTGTTAAAGGGGAATGTCTAATCCTGCCCTGTGCTAATCCCATCATGTTTGCTTAACTACATTAGTCCAGTTACTCCCAAGATCTTTCCCTCTACTGTGAATAATCTGGAAGCTCAAGTGGCAAAGGCCCATTTCCATTTTTAGAGATTTAAATGTCAGCCACAAACTTAGATATAGATTGGTCTGGAGATCTACCAAATACGGACTCTTCAAAATTCAGTCCTTTCAGAAAGGTCAGAAGTAACTGGGATTGCAAAATCTCCTCTAGCCTGGCAAGCTTGCTCTGAGTTGCCATGTTTTGGACTAAGTGAGTCCTGACTTTGGGCAGAGCTTCAACAGTGTCTTTTAATCCTGGTATTTCAGATGTCAGGATGGGATGTTGCTATGTGGACTCACATCAGCTTTATGTACAAATCAAAGTGGTGCATAATTGCTGGCTTCAAACCCTTGAAGAATTTGCCCTGCATGATATAGTTAATACAAAACTTGAAAATACTGTGATGGAACAAATTAGAGTGGTGTGAAATAGGATTGTAGTTGCAACATCTAATTAGAAAGCACTGTGAATTATACACTTTTTATTCTATGTAAGCTGGTTATAAATAGGACAGCAAGATACACCAACAAAAAGTTGCTTCTTGAAACCTGCAATGCAAAGGAGTATTATAGGATCAGCTCTTTCTCCAGAAACCAGAGCACTTTATGGACTTCCTGGCTCAAGCCCTGGATAGCTGATTCCCAGGATAGCAAAGATTAGTTTCTCTGGTTACACATGCCCAAATTAAGTATTTCAGCTTATGTTTTCTTCTGGGTAGAGACTAAGGGGTTGTTGACAATATTTTTAAAGTTTGTGCTTGAAGATGAGGTGCTTTCACAGAGGAATCATTTCTCAACCTACTGCACCTGTATCAGCCTAGCAGATACAGAGGGTTGTTGATACAGAGGGTTCCTGGACTTAATGCTCCGTTCATAATGGGTATGGCTCTATTAACTGTTTGAGGACTTTCCCTCCGGAGCACCTGGATATGGTGATTGCAAGCAGAACCTCACTGTGTAGGCTGCTGAGGTTTAGCATAGCCTGTAAAAGTATCTGCCTTCCTCCATCTACACATTAAGATAGAAATGGCTTTGCTGAGACAGGTGTCTCAGAGCTGGCTGGCTCCAACATCCCTGGACTGATGTGTGAAGAAGGCAGGATGGCTGCTTCAGAGATGATGGCAATGTGCAGACCCAAAGGAACTGTCCCCTTCCCCTCTGGCACTGTGTGCTTGCTACAGGACCTCTATTCCTGAATGAATGCCCAGTGATTCCCTGCGCTGCCATCTTGGTGTCCTGGCATCATTTCTGTGAGACACACCAACTCTGTTTGACATTTAATAAACTGATTTGTTTTTAGTTTTGTTTCTTAGTTGCCAATAAAGTGCCTTATTGCCACCACAACAAAAGGACATCCATAAAAGCATGGGAAAAGCAGGGCTGGATTACCCCTAGCCTTGTCTGGCTATTCTGTGCAGAGTGGCTGTCAATCTGTATGTGTGCTGCCAGGACTGTGGGGTGCTTTGGTTTTGCCTTGGTATGAGAGAGAGAAAACATACAGGCAGGCCTGCCGATGTTCCTTTCCTGACATCTTACCTTAGAGGGTGGAAAAAGAAGCCAAACTCCAGATAAACAGCCTTGGGCAGTGTACAAATGAAAGGCTTCTGGCTTCTGCCTGTGCCTCCAAAGAGGTGCTCCAAGACAGTAGCAGGTCTGTGCTCAGGGTGTGCTGGCAGTCAGCACATCGGCCTTGCCCTGTCTCCACAGAGGGGCACTGCAGTATTTTGAAGCCTGGGGATGAAGGCTTGGTGGTGGGGATGGTCCATGTGAGCCATCTGCCCTCTTGGGTTGCTCCCTGCCATGTTGTGTGTTGTATCTGCAGAGGCAGAGCCTGCTCTTGGAGCCAAGCCATTCCCAGCGATAACGGATGGGACAGCTTTAGCCCTGTTTATTTCAGCCTGTCCCAGCCAAAAGCTCAACTTGTGGATGAAAGGAATAGCTGTTCACAGAGCTAGGAGAGTACATGCAGATCTGACCTTTAGAACAACCTTTTGCAGTTACAGAGATGCTACGTTTATCACTCCACTACTTGCTATTCTATTTAGCATTCAGCTAGAATCTACTGCCTCTTTCTTTCCTGTAAGAGCTGCAAATAACCATTTAAGGATCTTTGCTGGTGGTCCTGCACATGAAACTGGATCTCCTTTCCTTCCACACATCAAGAATTTTATTTCTGACTGTTCCTAGAATATGTCCATTCAGATTTAGGTGCTGGTCACTGCTTCAGCTGCCCTGGATTTACAGCTGTAATTTTCTGTGTCTGCACCAAGATGCTGGTAGTTCAGCAAATTGTTTCACACATTGTGATGCCTGGTTCAAGCCAAGAACTATGGTAACCCTCAAGTCTCTGTGGCTCTGTAAGAATTTAATCTCTCAGTGCTACCACCTTTATCATAGGCATTAATGGGCACTTTTCATTAGCAGTCTCCCTTTCCAGGCCAACTGAGAGGAAACAGAAATGAAATTGGTGTCTCCCTGTGGCATGCCTGGGCTCAGGCTGCCATTTGCAGAGGATACTTGAGAAAACCTCACCTGAATTCTGCCACTTGCCTTGAGAGGAAGCAGTGATGCATACCCCAGCTCCTGCCCCAAAGGAGAGGAGCTGTCTGGTTCAGCGAGGAAGATCAGAATGAAGTGAGCATTGCTTCTGCTCACCAGATGAGGCCCTACTCTTTAGCCCACAGAAGATCACTCCTCTCCAGAACAGAGAAGAATGCAGTTCAGTGATGGTGGGGGTGATTAGGGACGAGCTAGAAACTGCCCTGGCACTACTAAACCTCCTTTGTGGTTTGAGTGTAGCAAACTGATCAGTAACTCGTGGTCTGAACTGGGAGCTGAATAATCAGTATGAAGTGAAATCTGATTTTTCTGGCTCGAGGAACTTGCTGGACTCATTCTTTCCGATCCCAGGCAATACCCTCCAGCTTCTTAAGGAAAAGGGCTTAGAACTGCACGGTGTGCTGGTGCCTGACACGTATAATAGGGTTTGCAAGGGCTGCTGGGGAGAACATCTGTTTACATCTGGAATTTAGCTTGCAGAAAGCTGGTGCTTTGTGGTGGAATTGGCTCCCGAGTTCAGTTCTCTTCCTAAAGGGCCACTGAAGACTCTTGAGCACTGGAACTAATTTCTGGCAATCTCTTGGAGGATTTCAAGGCAAGTCAGATAGTGATAGTGTGGACTAATAGGCTTCCCTTCCCCATCAGCCTTTACTGTTTATTTGCTGTCCACTCTTTCTTTGCAAAGTTGATGGCAAAGGAGAAAGAGACACAGTGCAATAGCCTGTTCACTCTCTCCATCCTTTGTCTCTTGGATTGGCCTGGAGATACGAAGCTGAAAATGCATGTTGGCAAACAGTGCGACCCCAGAAGTGCAGTCCTGCCTGCCCAGGATTTTAGGGACAAATGATTAGTGATGAAAAGGCAGCTCAGAGCTGCTGCTGCCTGTGTGGATTAGTATTAGCAGCTCTCTCCTGATCATCTTTCTTCTATTTACAAATGTATCAGCTGATCATGGTTTCTGGTAATTGAAGTGTGGTGGGCATGGCTGGCTCCTTGGCCGTGCAGTGCAGCAGTGCCCGGGGGAGGACAGTCAGAGGGGTCTGCGTGGTGGCATGGCTGGCTTGTGGTTAAAGACAGCTGGGGGACACCGAGCCCAGACTCTGCATGAGTGGGGCCAGGCCTTGCACCTTACAGCTCCTTCAGGAATGGGAAGAGAATAGCCAGAAAAGGGGTGTCATGCCAAGAGGTGGCTTTTAAGCTGATTCAATGTCTGTGCATACAACCCATGACTGAAATAAGCACAGTTGTGGTTTAGGTCTGATGCCTCTTGGTTTCTGAAGCCTCATGGCCTGGGGAGCCTTGATGCTGAAATTGCTCAGTCCTCATGCTGGAGGACAGGCTTCCTCCTCCTGGCATGCAGTGCAGGGCTTTAGGGTTGGGATTGTTTTAAAGGTGTACATTTTTTGCTTGCATCACCAACAAGAAATAGAAGATGCTCAACACTTGGTCCACAACAACATAAAGATCATCTGATCCAAAAGCTCAGCCCTGCAGAGCTTTACATGCTGCTACAAATCATCCTAGAGCCTTCCCTGAGGTTCTATTCTTGAAGAGAAAGTTGAGGAAATAAGGATTTTTGCCTACTCACTGGTCACAAGACCTGCCTGAACTTGGCTCACAATCCACTGTAATGCTGAATATGGTCTTTTCAGCCTCGGTATGACTTTTGCCACTGGAGCAAATGAAATAAAGAAGGCTGCAACAGCAGCATGCACACCCCAACTGCAGACAGCAGATTTAACCTTGTGCCATTTCCTGGGTGAAGAGTCTCATGAGTGGAAGTGAGCATGGGAAGAATCAAAAGCCACAGCACCTATGATATTATGAGATGCAGAACTTGAACTTGCTAGCAAAAGATGTCCATCTTGGTGGGAATTGCCTGCAATGTGCATTGAGGGCAGCTGGAGTAAGACAAAGGCCTATTTAAAACCAAGGAACTCAAATGAGGACAGCACAGATATCACCAGTTAGAAACATGCCCATGGCAGAGGAACTTGGCAAGAGAAAAGCTTTCTAAAGCTTATAGGACTAATAACAGCAATTGAGAACAAAAGCTGCAAGAAAAATGGCTATGAGACCTTTGGCTAAGGTGCTGGTGAGGTGGTGAGGAAAAACTAGTCTAAAATTCCCCTGTCTTTGGCATCCACAGTGTCACACCGCACCTCCAGATAGGCTGTTGCAAACCTGTCCTGCAGAAAAGAAAAAAATTCCACTAGTGTGATGACAGGTGGAAGGGAGAAAAAGAGGTGAGACCTGCTCCTCGCTTGGAAGAAATGAATTTGTAACTTTACAGAATAACTCAAACTCACTGGTTGGTGGCTACTGGCACCTCTTTCTTCTCAGAAAAAGAAATCTTTTATTGCCTGTAATGTTATCTACCAGCACTAAAAGCTCTCACAATTTTAAATAAAAACACAGTAAAAGTGGCAAGCCAAACACTTTCCTGGACTCAGAAAACTCTGTATCTCTGCCATTGTCTCCTTTTGCTTGGCTTTGATGGCACGGACAGAGACACGGGTGGGAGCAGGACTGAGCTGTGATCCAAAGGGAGTGAGCATGGCTGTGTCCTGCTGTGCCCTTCCTGAGAAGGATTAGGCAATGAAGTTTCTCCTCTGGAGATGCTGGCAGCAGATGCTGGTAGTTAGAAGGGAGCAGGATGGGACCCTTTTTCCTTCCCAAACATGTAAAGGGTTATTTTGGTGATGTAATTCTGTTTGTATCCTCTCTTGTTACCGGATGCTCCTTTTCCTCTGTGCAGTACAGTCTCCTCTCATCCCTACTGGTAAAACCTCATCAAACCAAAAGCAATTTCTGGAGGACAGTCTTGCTCCAGTTTTACTGTCAGACTAACTAAGGAGTAACTGGTTGTATCCAACACATGGCCATACAACCTGAATACCCAACTGAATATCTGTAAGGTATTCAGCACCCAAGATTGACTTAGTACCCCCCTTCACATAAAGGAAAAAACATCTGCCCAGGGAGGTCCCAAATACAGAAAGGTGGATGACAACCATGTAGCTGCCCTGAGCATTTACTGTAGGATTGCTCCTGTGTGTCACTTGAGTCTCCATTCCCACGATCTCTGTGTAAATCAAGAGCAATTCCCCTCTAATCAATGGAGTTAATCTAGTCTTAAACCAATCTGTAGGCAAATGAGGACTTAATTATACATAGCCAACCTAGGGGAATTATTTCTTAGTAAGGGAAAAATATCTAGCAACAGGCTCACTGTCAACACAGATACAATGTGTTGCAAATCAGAAACTCCTACAGCCCTGGAAAACTAATAGCACAGCAAAAAGGAGGAAATGTGTTCAAAGCCTGTGGGTGAGATTTTCTTTGGCTCCTGAGTGGGTTTTGACACTCGGAAGGGATGTGCTGTGCTGCCTGGAGCGATTCTGGAGTGATGTGATGTAGATGTGGGTCTCTGCTGGAGAAGGATGAGCTGTCCTGGGACCCCCAGTGACTACCTATCAAAACCCCTAAACCAAACAAGGCTAATTCATGTATTCTGCACTTTTTTCCTTTCTCTCTGACCACAAGGCTAAATATTGCCAAGATGCAAAACGATACTGTTTCACAGCAGATCTTGAGGCTTTGTTGTTTCTAACCTTCATGTGGAGCTTGATTCTTTCCTTCCTTTCAGTAAAACACCAAGAACTCCTGCCCAGCCACCTGCCACAGCAATTCTGACCTGGATGAATGGCACCTTTGAGCTCCTGCAGCCCTGCATGAGGCTGGTCCCTGCTGCACTGCCAGGCACCCTCACATCTGACTCCGTGGGCGAGGCTGAGGTCAGAGCAGTAATTGTAGCTGTTAAATGAGTTCCCTTGTGGTATCTTTAATCAGTTATTTCCAAGGTACACAATACTGATTAATAGCCTCAGTAAAACCTGTATTCAGGTAATAAAGTCTTCATGCATGGCAGACATTCTGCCATCCCCATGATTGATGCAGCGCAAGGGACACGTTTGAGGTGTCACTGTCCCACTGTGACTCTCTGAGAGGGAAGGCAGCCATGGCTCCTCTGCCCAGCTGGCTGATCCAGCCCACGAGAAACAACTGCTCACTTTGGAGGGACACCTCACTTGGGTGGTGAGGGTCTTGGGCACAGCATTGGCACATTTTAGCTTCCTTAAGGGCAGCAATCAGCTGGGAGCTCTGTGTCCTTGCCTCATCAGCTCAGCAAAATTCCCCTTTTGGAAGGATGGGACTTCACAGCCACAAGCCATGAAATGGCTCCTCTGTTCTAGTGTTCCCTTGTCTGGGTTTATTTCAGGGTGTGAAAGGAGTGGGCTGTCAATGGGGCCTTCCCACACCTCCCTGCTGAAGCTGACAGTGAAACCTGCTCTCACAGTGCCTGAGCTCCAGGGTTCACTGTGCCCTTGGACCTGGCGCTCCTGTGGGGGCACCTGACGTTGTGTCCCTTGGGGGTTGGATTGTTTTGGGGTCTGTGGCCAGAGCAGACCATGGCAGAATATTGTGTCCTGAGTTTATGAACATCTACTGTAAGCAAGGAACATGTTCCATGTCTCTCCTCTCCCATGTGTTTGGCCACAACAAAGCAGCTGCTCACACTCTTCTTCCCCCATCCCAAGCTATGTCAAGCCCAGCCTGCCTGTGGTCCTGCCATTTTGGAACAAAGACTACCCCTCACCACTATCCATGAATAAGCATCATACAACAGAACCAAGGGATAGATCCTTTGTTTTATGCCTTTTTGTAAGCTATGCATCAGAGATCTGTTTAAGGCCAGGAATACCCTATACAAATGTTTTCATTTTACACCTGGAGACATTCAAATAATAGGAACATCATAGAAGGCATGTGGAAAATAAATATTTTTAATGGCATTCCTAAAACTGGTGAGTAAGCAGTGTGACTCAGCAGTACTTCCCAACATTTCCCAGAAGAGATGGAAATAAATCTACTTAATAACTGACATGTATTTGAAATGTGCTGAGTAGTGAGTAGTTATCTGCAATTGCTGCTTGGAGAGCTGACTTGAAATCATACCTGAAGGCAGCATTCTGCCTGTGCAAGGCTGCAGCCAGATGCAACCTGAATTTCAGTCTCAAACATGGTGGTGACTTTCTGGAAGGACTCAGCAAGTGCCTGATCACCCATGCAGTCAGAAATATGTACAGGTATCTCTGAAACCTCTGCCATGCCAGTGCTTAACTTCAGTGCCTCTGTTGTGAATACATCAAATACCTAAATGAACTTTTTGTCCTGGCTTACAAACCCTTCAATTCCTTTATGGACAGAAAGGCTCTAGTGAAGGACAGACAGTATCTGCCTATGTTCACCAACATAGATGCCACCCAGGGCAAGGCCACTGTCACCTGCTCTATGGGGAGTGGCTTTGCTGAGCCACTTCCAATAAGATGGAATCTGCCTTGGCCTGGATGTGCCATCCACCAAAAGCAAGTGAATGGGGTGTGCAGCCAGCTCTCTCCTGACCCTGGACCCAGGAGCTTCCAGGAAGCCCCTTTTCAAGCAACAAGGTTTTCCCATTCTCAGGGCTCTGCTCCATCTGCCAAATTTTTTTGAACACTTTGTCTTTTGTGCTGTCCCACTCTGGTGCTTTCCAGGGCCTCCCAAAGAAGCCATCTTCCATCAGTATCTTGTGGGAATGGAAAGCAGCACTCCACCTCTCATTAATTCACTGCAAATGTTACAGTCCCATGTCTGCTTCACCCTTCCCTCTGTGCTTTGCCCTGTCACACTATGGCCCTGGCAGCTCTAACTGTGGCTGCATTTGAATAACAAACCTCAGGTATAACAAATACAGGGGAAGGCAGGCAGCTCTTCTTCCAAGGAACAGGAATGGGTGGGGTTTTTTTCTTCTTATCAAACTAAAAATATTCCCTGCATGATCCAAAAAATCAGTATCAAACAGCTCATGGAGGAAAAATATATTCCTCTCTCGGTGAAAAGAGAGAGCTTGCACCCAAGGAGGAGGAAAGCCTAACCTCCCTATGGCACAGGGTCTGCATTTTCACAGGTGAACAGGGGTGTTGGACAGTTTTAGTGGAGGTGAGGATCCTTTTCAAGGATGCTTTAGAGGGTTGTTAATTCCTCAGAAATCAAGTCTGAAATGGCAGTTGATGGCAGAAGCACCATGAAAAAACTAACATCTCTAAAGATGGATTTGCACCTGAAGAGGCTGTGTTCTTCCACCACCCAGAGAGCAGACAATGCCAGGAGAACTCAGTTTTTCTGCTGGTGGTTGGCTGAAGAGGAAGGCAATACCCATAATTTTAAAATTACCTTTTGGGTATTTTCTATTTTCACTGATCCTCCCATACACAAAGGTCCTCAGACCTCTCTTATCACTCCACTCATCTAATACCCAAAAGGATGGGTAGTCCTTCAAGTGCTGACTGCCCTGATCTCTCCTGATACCATGGAGAGAAGGAAAGCACTGTGAGACCAAGCTCATCTCTGACTTTAATTCCCTCTCCTGGCACTGGTGACCACTGCCCTGTCCTCTCACTGTGTCTCTCTGGGAATACTCTGGCACCACCTTCTTTAAAGCCTTCTTTAGGTGGTGAAAGATGTGATTAGACTCAGTCTGGAGCTTGGAGTTGGAAAGAGGTGAATGTGGTCTCTCTCTTATCAATGATCCCCTGAGACATCTCTTTATCTTCTGCTTTTCTTCAAAAGAAAATTAGAAGGCTAGTTTTAATTGATGGAATCTCTTCTGGTCAGTGCTTTTGTAGGACATTTAGCTATAGGACTCATGTCAGAATTAGGAAGGCACCATGGACAGCAAGTATCACCAACCTACAGCGCCTGGCCGATGCTAAATGTTCACCAAAGAAACAGATCTGGTGGCATTTTAAGGTGTGACCACATCTCTTATTCTCATCTGGCTCCCTTAGAAATGACGCTGAAGTGCTTCACAATACTTTTTTTTCCCAAAAATGTGTTTCATAGAAACAGATTTCTGACTGAACAGAGGGACTGGAAGACCAGTTGAATTTCTATTCCACCCTGTCCCTTGACTGCTGCCCGTTCACCATCAGTGTCCAGGAGAACCCAGAAAACAGACCCAGTGTTTACTTTAGAGTGAGGGTTGCCATGCCAACACCATGGATATCATCCTGAAACAGGACCAATGTGAAAAACATGGAGCTGGCACATCAGCACTCAGCAAGGTGGCACCTTCCAGTGAGCTGCCTTCCATACAACACGCGTCTCCAACGTGCTACGCGCCTGCCGCCCACTCTCCCCTGCTTCCTTTTGGATCCATTTCAAGCAGTCTTTTTCATTCTTTAGGAATTTTAATTAAAACGGGTACATTGGGCCACCCTGGGGAAGTTTTGGTTTTTAGAGCTCTTGTGAGTGATTGACAGTCTTCTGCTGAAAGAAAGATTACTGGTGCAGCCTCTGGTGCAGCACTGGCCATGTGGTTCAGTTGCTTGCCTACAGCATCCAGCTGTTTCTACTATTACTACTATATTGTCTGGCCATGATGTGTTTATAGCCATGACTCCAGCAGCTTTTTCTCATTCCTGATTATTATCTCTATTAACAGCATGAATACAGCAAAGCAGACACTGGTTCTGGGGGATCTTTTTTGCCACGTGAAGATCACCGTATGTTATAGACTTGATGATCATGACTTCAGCTCTGCAGGAGCACAGAGCCAGGCTGTACTGCTGCTGCTGCTGCTGCTGTTGCAGAACAAGGTCTCCCAGATCCAGCCACAGGTCTCATCTGACTTGGCTGGGATCCCTACTGGTTACGACAGTTTGACTCTCCCTAAGAGGCAGAGCAAAAGCATGGAAGTAGATTGTTCCAAATTCTTTCAGCTGGCACAAAGTGCTATCATAAACTGCATTTGTCCTCTGCTGTTAATTTACTGCTATCATTTATTAGGAAAGATCTTGTATTTTCAGGGGCTTGAGGGGTTCTCAAAGGAGGAAAAAATATTAGTGGAATATAGATGTTGCTTTGGTTAGAGAGAGTCCAGAGAAGATGCTGTGAGGCATGTGGGTCATGCTCTGTGACCACGAAGGGAGAGCTTACTCTGGCCTTTCCCTTGTTCTTTGCAGTCTCCCTCTTTCTCCCACACCCTCCTTTTGCAGCAAAGATTCCAAACACATTGGCCATCTTGGCCAGCAACCATAAGCGTTTCTTCAATGAGCCAACCATCTCCCTGGCAACAAGGCAGGCTGTGACAATAACAAGTGCTTTCCTCTCTGTTTCATGTTTCCCACCTCTCAAGAAATGCCCTGTCCTTTAAATGTTCCCTATCCCTCAGAAACACGAATAATGACAACTGAAATGTGCCTTGTGGAAGGACCAAAAGGGAGGTTTGTGAGGAAGATGGCTTCAGCCTTAATGGAAAAGTGACAGATCCTTACAAAGGGCAGGCTGAAATATTTGTCCTGGACTGCTACTTGGGTATTAGTACTGGGTCTGATACAATACAGCAAATATGATTATATGTGAGCTGTGACTATTGCAAGTAGACATTGTCTGCAGCAGGATATCCGGACAAATGCTGACACCAGGTAAAAAATGGCTAGTCTAGTGCCACCTCTTTATTCCATTTTTCCTTTTCTTCCACTCCATCCTGCTCTTCTACAAAGCAGCCCTAAGTTCCCATCACTCACATCAACAGATCAGCAAGGACTGGCACATCCTCTCAAGCAGCACAAGCCCAGGAATCCTGTGTCCATCCCCTAGATCCAGGTAGCTAACAGAGGCTTTCTACCAGCACAGCAGTGCCTGATTAACCTCACCTGCCCTCCCCAAAGTTATTAGCAGCCTTTTTTCATTTCTGAGAGAGTTTGGGTTGGGGACACACAGTAGGAGCCAGCTGGTCTAAACAGATACCTGACTCAAATGAAGTAGCACAATATCTTGAGCTGGCAAGTACAAAAAGCCAGTTACACAGGAGAAGATCTTATAAAAGAGAAATCCTCCCCCACACAGCGCCTGGAAGGCAGCAGGTGACAGCTGCTGTGACTTTGCTCCTGCCACTGCCAAGCAAGAACAAGAGGAAGAGGGCAGTTCCTAAAATCTCCTTTTGGTATGTGCAGAAGAGAAGGGGCTGGAGGCACCAGGTTTCTACAGGCACCTCTCTGCTCAGAAGCAGATTTGACAAGGACCTCTTTGCCAGCCACCCGGGGTGGGCTGTTCAATTACACTACAGAAGGGCCTTTTTAAGGCTATTAGCCAGTATTTTAAAATGTCCCAGAACATCTTTCTTTGGCTTACAGTTCAGATGTTGCAGACTGTACACAGCAGAAGGTCACCACAGACACATTTTGCTACAAAGTCCAAAAGAAAAAAAATCCCAATAAAAATATTTTAATACTTTAGCATCTTTTTAGTTTTCCTGTTCATAGCTGAAGCAGAGACATGTCCAGACTCACACTGGGAAAAAGGTCGATGTGAAGGTCACTGCCTACCACCTCTGGACCCCAAGTGCTAAACCTGTGACCTCTCACCTCAGACACTTGGATCTGAGCCATGCAACTGATATTTGCATTCTCTGTTGAGTACTTTCTGAACAATTTCAGCCTGTTTCTGGCTGGTTTATGAAAATATGAGCATGCCCTACAGCTGCTTTCATACCAGCCTGCACAGGGCAGGATGCCCATTGCAGCCTGGGACGAATCCAACTTGAAGATACATCCCCAGGTCTTCCAGCCTGGTTGCAGCTCTGGCATTTCACCTAAGTGGGACTGCAAGTCTGCGTTTCTAAGCAGGTTCTGGGGTCAGCATTGAGACTTTATGCTTCTTCTGGCTGGGGTTTCTGAAGCCAGACTTCAGAATCAGATTTTTAGAGATATGAAAATCCATCCTTACCCTGCCCTTCCTGCTTGATCCTTTCCAAACACTTGGACTGACTTCTAGATTCCTGGTTTCAAACCTCCATTTGCCATTTGCTGTGCCTGAGTACACTGAAATGGAATCAGTGAGGAGCTTGTTTCATTAATACATTTGCACTTTAGAAGACCATTTAATCCACGGGCTACATGTTACAGCCTGACTCTTTCCTGCCTGTTAATCTGATTATCAAGGTAAGGACTGAGTAGTGCCCTACAGACCAGCTGGAGTGTCCTGAGTAGGCAGGCAAGACTAAGCCTCTGCCTCTCTTCCTGTGTGTAACCCCTTGGCTTGTCAGGGATCCAGAGCCAGGGCAGTGGTGGCCCTGGAGATGAGCAGCACCCACAGATGCCACTTCTCCTGCAGCTGGCTCCTGTCTCCTCACAGACTGTTCCTTTTCTGCCTGCCCTCTTGTAACACGTGAAGGATTTGTGATTTTGCACTTGCCCAGCTTTTCTGGAGTTTCAGCCTGGCCTTCCCTGCTGTGTGCAGTGATGTGCTCCTGCCTCCCTGCTGAAGAAAACGAAACAAGGACCTGGCTGCTGCCCACAGGCCATGAACCTTTCATGAGCTGGGCAAAGCTGCAAGTAAACCCACTGCCCTGGACAAGGAGCACACGTAAAAATGAAATCTGACACTCAGACTGGTTTGTTTTTAACCTGGGGACAAGTCCTTATCAGCACAGAGGGTCAGTGAGACTTGGAGCATATGCTTGTTGTGATTTATTATGTCTTGTTAGGTCCTATTTCCTACACTGATCTTGCTTTGACTGCCAAAAGCAAGGGGGTTTAGTCTTCCCCCAGTCTTTTCATTTCCATTAGACTAAATACTGGAGGTACAATTATGGGCAGGAGAAAAATGGGAATAGTGAGAGGATTTGGTTATTTTCTCTCAATAACAACATGCATTTATTAAGTAGGGGACAGGTTTTTTTGCTTTGAACATGGTGAGGGTGCCATTTGGAAGGGATACAGGTACAGATCCATCTCCCAGAAAGTGGGATGGGGGAAGCAGTAATGGCCAAGTTGTCTCTGGGGAAAACCTGTCCCAGGTCCAAGTCCCCTCCTTCCCTACTGCTGAATCAGGCTGGAACAGCCACAGCCCTGGCTCCCCTTCCTGAGCTCTCTTCTCTTGGGGGCTTAAGTGATGAGTAGGGGAAAAATCCCCCACTAAAAGATTTGCATTGGAAACCCTTGGCTGAGGAATCACTTTTAAAATAGAAAAGCTTTGCCTGAAAAGGGATGAACCACATACCATAATGCCCAACAAATCGCCTGTTAATGGCCTCTCTTTATAGCAGCTGTGCATTAATAACAAAAGCAGGGCAGCAGAAGCCATGTGCTTCTTTGTAAGATTAAAATAAATACTATTTCATACTAATACCAGCAACTTTCTGTGCCTAAGAGAAAGGAGCAAGTGTAAGATCTCTCAGGCTGTGACTTGGTTTCCTTCCCCTTTGTCTGCTGCTGGATGAAGAAATATTTCTGCCATCTATGAAGGGAACAGATACACTGAATCACCCTCCCAGGCAGTGGTTTGTGGCAGGCTTGTCTCAGTCAGCCAGCATGACACCATTGTAAGACAGGAGTAATTCCTCCAGAACTACATCTTAGGGGAAACTACGTTGGGGAGAACTTAATCTAACTTAATTTTCACTTGGCAAAGCGTAACACAAGATCCCTACTGCCATAAAACATAAATTGAAACAAGAGTGGTTCATGCTAGACATAAGGAGAAACTTTTTCATCATGAGGACTGTAAGAGCAGTGGATCAGGTTGCCCAAAGAGGGTGTGCAGTCTCCATCCTTGAATGATTTCAGACCCAACTGGGCAGAGTCCTGAGCAACCTGGTTTGACTTCAGACTTTACCTGAGCTGGGATTGGGCTGGACACCTCCTGAGCTCCTCTCCAGCCTGAGTTATTGTACAACCCTAGGAACATTTGGCATCCTTTCCAGGGGAATATGAACGGACACAACATTTTGTTCAGCCCAGGACTCCACCTCTCGTTCCTGGCAGTCCTGATAACAGCTCTCCTCCTCCACACCCTGCACTGTGCCAGGCCTGGCACTAAAGCAGTGATGAGTTTTCCCTCCTCAAATTAGGATTTTAGGTGTTAAAAAAAAAAAAAGAAAAGAAAAAGAAATTAATTTTACATTTTAAAGCTGTCTGCCACAGACTATTTATCAGACATGGAGAATGACTTGTTTCTGTTTTCCTAGGCATAGGTTTTAGCTGAGTGAGATACGTTGCCTTGCTGAGAGCTGAGTCACTGAGTAATCAACAGATTAATGTATTCAGTTTGAAAGCCATCAGCATCAGTTCTCGGCAAGCTCACAAGAACTCCATTATGGTATCATCCCCACATTTGGGATGGAAATGTCTCCAGGATTTAGAGTTCCTACGGGAAAACCCCTAGATGCAAAGAAATCAAAGAACCTCTTTGTGATTTGGAGAAATAAGGTACCTCCTCATACCGTAACACCATAGCAGGATTTTGGCACCTCTTCTAGAGAATGCTTTTATTATCAACCCTCAGATAAGGAGTTTGGAGTATGTTGTACATCTGTCATTTGATAGCTACCTAAAAATAGTCATGACAAACTCACTGGCATATAGGACCTTGCCTTTACCAGGTTTTTAATTTGAAATTATTTTATTTCCACAGAAATCAAATAGTTTTACCTTCTCTGGGATTGAAGCATGCAAAAAGGGTGGTTTTGACTTCACTCTAGGGTTCTGAGTTCCTCTGTGTGGGCTTGGTCTGAGCCAGAAATGCAATAAGGCAAGGCAGAGGCTGGCAGGGGCACCTCACAGAGGAGCCACTGTTTAAAAATAGGGAGCTGGTAAAAGTAATCACAGACTAGCAACTGTAAAAGGACAGGCTGGCCTAGGTGTATGGTACAAAAAGGCTGCCAAGCATCACATAGCTGTTCTGATAAGACAGATGCCAGTGCTGCTGCCTAAGAGCCTGTCCATACCAACCTCGCTGAAGTAATACATCTCCTTGTTTGCAACTGAAATTCCTGTTTGGGTACACTTAAATGGGGAATGTGCAAGTAGAAGCCAGTCAAGCCTCAATCATGTTAATCCTAAAAGCTTTCCTATATTGGCAGACAGGTAGAAGAGCTTTGAATGGCTGCAAGACTTCTCCCTGATTCATCAGTCCATGCAGCCTGTGTGTCCAGCACATGCAGAGGACATAGGACACAAGTTCTCACTGTTCTCTCAAATCTATCAGTAGATCTGTCTAGGCTGTCCCTAGACAACAAATTATTTTTCTTACCTGGCCTGACTAGTGCCAGGGCATGAGAGATTTTGGCTTTTGTGACACAGTGATCCCCAGGGCTACGCTTCCCAGCCTAAGTGTACAAATGACACATCACATGCAATTGTGTCTCTGCTGTAAAAAATGCATGTGCAAGAGGCATACAACAGTGATGGAAATCTCCACTCCCTCCTTATCCCTCCAAGGTATTGAGATTGTGCAAATGCCTCCTGTCATGGTCTGGAGTCTCTGGTGCTCAGCTGCCTGTACCCAAGCAGAGGTGATTTCAACTTACCCGTCGCTCCTTATCACCATACTCAATGCCCAAGGTGTCCATGGCACGGACAATAGCTGCCAGTGACTGTATAGTGTTGCTGTACACCACTGGCTTGTACTGCTTCACGTCTTCTCCAGAGAAGCCGTCCTCATGGATGATCCTGAAGAAAATGAAAAGGACAAAAAACTCTTGAGAATGTAATTTTAGTGGGAGAGACATTTAAAAGACAGCTGTGCTCTTCTGAAGAGCACATCTGCTGCCTTGATTCGCTTAATTTAGTCAGCATTTCTTTTTAAACCTTTCTGGTTGTTCACCAGTAGTGTGTCTGAGCCCAGTGCTGGAATTAGCATCCCTTTTGCTCTCTATCAAGAGGGTTTTGTGCACAGTTGGTGCATATGGTACCTCCTTCCCAAATGAACTGCAAACGCTGAAGCCTGGAGCACCTCATGTTTGCAGGCTCAGCAGACACAGGGGGAAGGTTTCCAGGTCCTACATTACCTTCCCAGTCAAGGTCTATGGAAATATGCTCAATGTGGACAAATGACCATCAGATCAGATCAGATCAGATCTTAGGCACTGAAACAAATGATAGAAACCCTCTAGTTCTTGTCTAGTCCTTTTAGTAGTAGTAACTCCTGGGGTACCTTACGAAAGGAAGCAGAGTCAAAACACCGGTGTACACTACACGGGGACTCAGGGACAGAGGGGGGAAGTGTCTGGGTTATGAAGCACTTTAAGTACTTACCCTCCACACTTCCTCCCCCCTCCTTCTCTCTCCTTTAGAATAACTGCTGAGACTTTTTTTGCCTCAAGGCATGTTATGTTATGCCTTCCCCAAGCAAGATGGGAATGTGACCCACAGTCCAACCAGCTCTGCACGCTGGATGCTCTGTGCATTGGTCTCTATTAAACTCTGCAAAGGAACTATTTGATGGAGCAAGTTTTTGCAGTCCCTTGCTCAGGTCAGAAGACTGACCCCTGTAATTTATTAATCTCTAAGTAACTCCAGAACTAAGTCTGGATGTGTCTCCAAAAACAACTAGGATTTGCAGAACTAATTGTGTCTGACAATAATTCTTCCCAATGAAGACATAACTTATGTCTTAAATGTCGGAAGAGAGGATAATCTGCTTAGCTAAAATGAAATCCTTGTTTGCTCATCCTCAGATGTCACTGGACAACAGAGGGTTCTTCAGTAACAGATCTGGCCTCTGATAAAACCTAGCACTTTTTCTGTAACAAGATTTTTGATTTCTTTTTTTTCTAAATCAGATACACACCATCAAAGATCCTGACAAGTGCTGGCATCCCCTGGGAGAGAGGGAGCACTATCTCACACTGTGAGCTTGCAATGATACAGTGCTGGGATGGAGAACGGGGCTGGATGCCAGCCCAGTGTTATTAACAGATGAATACACGAAGAACAAGGCTGGTAGAAACATGCTGACCAAGACAGAGATCTCCTTCCCCTGATGTGAAGCTCACAGAAAGGTTTTCTAACACAAAAGACTGACTCTCTGCTGTCCCCACCACAACCTTTGCTTACTCAACACTGAACACCGAGCTTCTGGGAGGAGCTGCTCAACAGCCCCTGAGTCCTGGAAAAACATGACTACAAGCAAATACAGCCTCAGACAGACAATAATTCAAATCAGTTGGTGACCAGGAAATTTTTAAGCTATTGATCTGAGGAATTGGGCAGAGCCCCCTGCTTGGGTACCCTCCAGCAAAGGAAAATGGTGCTGGTGTGCTGGAAACAGCACAGGGGGCGGCTGGTTCCCCTCACCTAAGCTGATGAGAACAGGGGTGGATGAAAACCTTTTTTACAGTAAATCCAGACTTGCCAATTTGCAAAAAAAAATTCAATAGCTTGTTTTGATTTTGATGAAGTTATGGGCAACAGCAGATCTTGTACTCTGTAGCTTTTTTTCTGTGAATCCAGTGATTGTGGTGAGGTTTGGAACAGTAGCATTTCAATGATGGGGAAGGAGGCAGGGCAGCAGAGCCATGTATCAGCACTGGATCTCATGGATCATTTACTGTTACTCAGACAAGTTGCTGAACTTCTGGGAAATGTATTCTTTGCCAAAAGGAGCAGTCAACCCCAAGAGTTATGGGTGGCACAAAGCAAAAGGATCTGCATCAATTCTGTTTGAATTCAAAATAGACTGTACAGCACCACTTCCTCCCAGCTCTGAGCACAACAGCAAGAAGCACAGCAGAGCAAGGGTCCCATGGGAGGCAGGCAGGCAGTTCATGAAAGCATCACCAGGAATAATTCATTCTTTCTGGATGGCTGGCTTATGGCTGGATTTTGGGGCAAGCAAGATTAAATGCTGGGTTTTGGGCAACTAAGAGAAGGAAACATAAGAGGGGGAAAAGAAAAGGGTGAGGACAGGCACAAGGGGCAGTGCAATGGCCTCAAGAGGATGCTGCTGAAATTTGTTTGGTCCAGCTGTTGGTAAGGCTGGAGGAGATGCGAGTGATGCCCACAGCTTGGGCTGGATTTGTTTCTGGCTTTTACTAATAGGCATCAACTCAGGAATTCAGAAGGCAAAAAGAGGGCTGAACAGCTCTATGAGGAAAGAGGTGAGCTTTGGTTTCTGGTCTTCCTCAGAGTTTAAACTGTTTTTAGCTTTGTGCCATGAAGCTGGTGCCTGACATTTTCACTTCTAAATACTCCAAGCCAGTAAGTTCCCTATCAACTAACAGGGCTCCTTGTGATGAAGGGGCAGAATTAAGGGATGGAGAGTGGCTCTGGGATCCCTCAGTGAACACAATGCAGCTGGGAAACAATGCTGCCATCCTTCAAGCAGAGAAGTAAAACTGGCACTTTTAAAGGGGGCAGAGAGGGCATAGAGAAAAAGCACCCTGATTGTTCCTGTGAGAAATCTCTCTAGAAGGCAGCCATGGTGACAGAAAGCAGCACTGTGGGTGCCAGTATGGAAGTTTTGCTTAGGAAGTACCTATGGATTAATCAATCCTGCAGAAAGCACATTATCTAATATTTCAGCAAGCAAATCCCCCCTGACTCCTGCTCCAAAGCCTGCTAGGACACTGTGAACTGGTTTATTGTCCTATGTGCTTTTCACAAATGTTTCTCCATTTGCCTGCCTTGGCAATCTGATGGGTCCAGTCCTGTAGCAGCTTTTTCCATAGTCCTTTGGAAATGTTCATGCTGCCACTCACCCATTTGGGACACACATTTCTTCTTGCCTGTTGTTGTGCTTTACAGTCTAGAGCACATTTAAAGCTCCAACACTATTCCTGGGAGGTATCTTGCTATGGGACATGGCTCAAGCCAGCTCCTGGTGCCACAGGACAGGAGAAGCAGTGGGGTTTGTGCTGTAGTGAGCTGTGACCATTAAAAAAATACAGGTGTAGGAACTAACAGAAGCAACAAGCATGCCAAGACTGTAAAATCTTTACAGGTTTAGGCAGGGTGGGTTACTCCTTAATCAACCTGCAAATTATGGAAGCAGAGGATTTTCAGCACCAAAAATGTGAATTCTTTGTTTTCTAAACGGCATATATTTTTCACAGGTCCAAATGACAAAGGAAACTGCTGGTTCCTCTTTGCCACACTAGGACTGGTTGTCTTCAGGGCAAAGGAAGAAAAGGGATTTAAGAGGATCTCCAGGGGCTGTGGAGGGGGAGAAAGTGCTGTAATTTAAAAAAGTGATTCTGAGCAATTAAAAAGCCATTTCATTCACCAAGTGACTAATAAAACACTGTGCTCTGAAGGGAATGGTGAAAGACAACTGAAGCAACCTGACTGCCTAAGGTACCCATTAATGCCTGCTCCCCATCCCTCAGCTGCTAACAGCAAAACCCATCTGTTGGCATGTTGTGTTGTACTCATTTCAGAATGGCAGTAACAGGCAGGTATTTGCTGGAGAAAATGGTTCCGCCGCAGATCAGATCCTTTGTCATCCCCCAGCAAGTCGTTAATGCTGAAGAAGTGCCCAGTGCCTCAGCAATTATTGCTTAATTACAAAATAAATGAAATACTTGGAAACAGGGGGTGCATTCTGCATAGCAGCTTGCTTTGGCTTCTGTTCAACAAAGCACTTACGTGCCTTCAGCCTTTCACTACACAGCAAATGCATTAGGAAGGCAAAGCCAGAGATGATTTTGCCGCCTGTCCCCGCTGACACACACGGCCCCTGTGGCTGTGGAACAGCAGCTCTGAACAAAGCCCACCACAGCTCCAGGGCAGCAGGGCTGGAGCTCAGCTGGGGCTGATCCCACCAAGGAGCCAGTTTGCACAGGTCACTCCTGAGGGAAATACTTGTCTATCATCCTGAAAAACCTCCTGGAGCAGAGGTTACAGTCATCATCATTCCCATACACCAGTTCCAGCCAAGCTATTCTGGTGCTTTCCTTCAAGCCCTTCCAACCTGAGCCAGGTTCAGTCAACACACTGACACTTCCCTACACCTTCTGCAAGCAGGTCCTCCTCCTCTTTTTTGAGGCACAGTGCCCCAGACTAGACTCAGTCCTCATGTCTCCAGTCTGCCAAGATAACTTGAAGCTGTAAAGTTTATCCTCTGATGTGCTGAAGCAACTCTCCCAGTTTTATATCACTGCCAGGGGTAAGTTATGATGTATTTCCATCCATTTTTCACTGATGAAAATTTAGAAGGAAATTGACACAGACCCCACTGGAGTCCTGGCTGACAGAGTCCTCTGTTCTGACCATAAGCCACTGGTAACTGTATACTTTGGGAATGAGTTGTGCTACTCACCCATTTTTGTGTAAGACATGTAGTAGGTTTATATGCACTATTTTTCCAGGTCACTTTTTAAAAATCCAGTGGGACTCTGATAAACCCTTCCCAAAATCTAGATATGGCACAAATTATTGCTCTCCTACTTTGGCTGAGAAATCAAATGAGACTAGTTTAACATGCCTCATTTTTGTATAATCCATGCTGTATGTCACTCATCTCCTTTTTCATCTCCTAGGTGGTTGCAAATTATATGATTGATAGTTCAATTCTCTTGAAAGCTTCTAGAATTTGACTGGTCTATAATTCTTACTCCTCTTTTCTCCCTCTATATTTAGAAAGAGGCACCATGTTTACATTTTTTCCCTGTCTTCTGGTGCCTCACCTGCCCTCCAAGAGCTCTCAAGGAGAAGTGTTTGTATTTCTGAGATGGCGCCGGTAAGTATGTACTAAGAATTTCCTTAAACATGGCTGACCTGAAGGCATTTAGTCTTACTAAACTTGTCCTTTCTCTCCCAGAAGGAGGGAATGGCATGTGGAGATTTGTGGACACCCCTTCTTGCTTCGAGTGCTCAGCATCCTTCATCCCTTTCACAGCTTCACATGCAGGTTTTCTGACACAGCCCTGATTTGTCTCCTGCCCTTTGTCATTCCTCCAAAACCTCCAGCCAATGTCTCTGAAATATTTCCTGCAAAATTCAGAGACCTTTGTGTGGCTTCAAACTGTCTGCATCACTGTGAAAGACATACTTATAAACTTCCAATTGCCTGCCAGAGAAAATAAAACCCATACTGTTTCTGTTTTACCTAAGATAATTTACTTTCAATCAGCAAGATGTTTCCAGCTGAATGAAGTTTTCCCATATCAATGCACATCCCTACAATTACAGTGATTTGCTTGAATAAAACCAGGCAAGAAATCACCAGGAGATTATTACACTCAAAGTGTATCTGAAGCAAATGAATGGTCCAGTTCCTATAAGAGCAGACCCAGACCTCACCTTCACCTGGACAAGTTAAGGAATTGAAAGGTCATTGCACAGCTTTTCTACAGAGCCATGTGCCTTGGCAATGAGTTTCAGCTCTCAGGGCTCTGGGGCACTGAGCTGGTTTGGGCTGGCAGTGCCATCACCCTGTGTGGCACCCGCAGGTTCCCTCCAGCCTGGCTGGCTCTGAGCTCCTCAGCAGCATCTCGTCCCACCTCAGGAAAGCTCAGGTCTGCACAGTGTTCCAAGTCCACATGACACTGTGGGACAATGCAAGGGGTGTGAGATGATGCTGGTGTGTGTAAAATGCTGTGTAAAAGGGAGGAGATGACTCAGGCCATGGCAGAAGGGAGGTGACATTATGGGGACAACAGAGAATTTGTCCACAGACACATTTTTGCTCCGGCTGTTGAGTCCCATTAGCACATTCACGTTTATGGTATAGATTGATCCAAGGTGGATTTTAGATGGGGAATCTTGGAACAAACACACATCACAAAATCCATTTTTGCTCAGCAAAATCTTCTGATTTGTATCCCCTCCCTTCTTCCCTCCCTTTTTCTTTCAAAAAAAAATCTTTCCTGTCTCCTACCCAGAATCAGGTAGATTATTTTGGTGAGGCTGGGCAGAGCTTGAGTCAAAAGAAAAAATCTAATTCTGAAGAAAACTCTGCAATCTTTGCTTGCAAATGGAGAAAGCAAAAAAAATCTGATTTTAATATGTAGAGAGGAGGATGATCAAATTCTGATGGAAAATCTCCTGATAATCAGCTACTTTAAATTTATTTTTATCTTGATATGAGGTTAAAAACTTTGTTTACAGGGGAGTTATGAAGCTAAATTCCAGTGATTCTCTTCTCACTCATTTAATAGCTTGAAATGCGATTAAAAATTCCTGGATTATGTTAAACTAAATCAACGCAGATGCCCATGACCTTGTGTTCAAAGACTGCAAAGGCACAGTTCAGACCTCTGTGATAGGGTGCAAATCTCTCTAAACTCTCATTCTTCCCCCCAGCTGTGCTAGAATGCCATGTTGTACATCCTATTCCCACAAGAAATTCTCCAAGATGAAAATGAAGATGACTGTTTGCCTACATGCCCTTTATTTTTTTTTAAGAAAAACATCTTCCTTAGTCAGGGCCATCTAAAAAATGCAAATGGTGCTCATTTTGAAAAGCATAATTTTTTCAACCTGGACTTTTAATACTGGTCCAAGAAATACTGATGAAGCCCTGTGATAGACACCCAGCTGGGGAAAATCTCCTTTCTGGAGGAAATACCTTTGGGTCACTCAAAACTGAATTCTTACCACCAAAGTATTTCTTGCATGCAAAGATATTATTCTAACTAACCAGATGGTTCATGTTAAAAAATAAGCAAATCCATCAGGCGATTGAAATACTGCCAAAATCTACAGCCCTGGAAATGGCCAAGCTTACTCAAATCAGTTGCAGAAGTTTCACAGACCTGTACAAGGCAGAAGCATTGTTGCTCCTCTAAGGCTTCAGTTTGTGCCTAATGCCTGTAAGTCCCTCTGATGCCTTCATGGCATCTCTTTAAAGCCAGCCATGTGCTTCTGTACCTTAACTGCTGGCCAAAAAGCTTGAAGATGATGTTATAAGAAAGTCTCTTGTGTCTGCTCAGAATTGACATTGCTACCATCTTATTTTTGTCTGTAGACAAGTGGCTATTGAGCCAATAATGATTAGCTTCCAGACATACAAGAGTCAGATACTGCATCTTCCCCAAAACCTTTGATTTCAGATTGTTTTCAGGTGCATAAAATATTTGCAGAATACTCTTCATTTCCAGTTTAATATAGCCCTAAACTAGAAACATGTACAGCACTCCCAACATGGTGCTGTGTCCCTGCAGCCGTGTGGCAGTTTAGAAGTAGCTCTTAGTCTTCTTTTAATTATTATTATGATTATTTTTTAATTGAGTTCCACATCAGTGCCTAATTTTGGCTTTGGGCTGTCTTGAGGGGTGATCCCTGCTTTGGTTGAATGCTGTAGCTGAGATGAGAGATGATTTCCTGGACTGTATGCTGAGGTTCACATTGTGTCCTTCATTGGACTGGGGTGTTGGGTTGGCTTTTGCACCTCTCATTTGGAATACATCAGTGACTTTCCCATCTCTGCAGTGTGAGAATTGTTTCAGCATTTACATTTTCAACAGGAAGCAGTGGAGTGAAATACTTTAAGTGTGTGTACAAAACAATTTCAAGAGTGTAAACAGTCTACTGCATCCTGAAAGTAATTAATTAGTGTTGATGAATGAGAGACACCAGTTCTGATTCTTCAAAAGAAGGCAAGGCTGGGCAGACAGAGCAAAGCCAGCTACTGTGCTAGTACTCCACCCAACACAATAGGGACGTAGTCATCCTTTGAAATTTAACACTACAAAGTCAAGAAAATCATAGAATTGTTTAGGTTGGAAAATACCTCAAAGATCATCAAATCCAACCCTTATCCTAGCACTGCCAACTCCACCAATAAACCAGGTCCCTAAGTGTCACATCTACATATACACATCTTTTAAATGCATCCAGGGATGGTGACTGCCACTTCCCTGGGCACCCTGCTCCAGTGCTTGGCAATCCCTTCAATTCCTCTGAATATTCTATCTAAATCTCTTCGGGTTCAACTTGAGGTTATTTCCTCTTGCCCCATGGCTTACCTGTGACAATAAGAATTGCCCACACCAAGACTAATTGTGCTCATTCACCACACCAGTGCTTTAACCCACCTGAGGCAACCTAGCAAGTTTTTTCCTGCAGAGATTGCTGGCCATTGGTCCCCAGAGGAGCTCTGGTAGCTGGATGCACTATCCTGCTTCCAAGTGTTAATGACCACAAATGAGCTCCTCCTTTCTCAGGAGCTGCTGGTTCTAGTGAGGGCCAGGCTATGGGCTAGCTGGGGAAGGTACACTGATGTACACAGGCTCAGGATCTGACTTCCAGCATGGAACTGCAGGGATTCAGAGCCCAGCTCAGTCCCCAGTCCAAACCTCAGACCCTTCCCCTACAGCACAGATAGGGGATGACAATATAGGGGTGTAGTCAAGGGAAGAAAAACCCATCACACTAGCTAACAAAGAAGCCACAAATAGACCCTCTTTTTCCTGCTCCAAATCAGTTTCCTCTGCTCCTGAGAGGCAGATCTGCCCACATGGGAAGCAAAGGGTGGAAGCACGGTACAGGCAGAGGCTGCCCCTGACCCCCATGTCCTGCACAAAGCTGGGAGCAGCACAGACTTGGGTTTTATTCAATGTCAGGCCACTCATATAATTTGGTTTTACTAAAATTTGCAGTTGGTTAACTTTGATAATGCAACCTCTCCTGGGACCTTTAATATTAAGATCAAATATTGAATACCCTACATGCACCTAATTAGTTTTAATATGCATCCTGCTCAGCTCAGTAAGAACAGCAAAGAAACACAGTCGAAAACAATTAGATCAGGACTTTTTTCGATTAAAAAAAGACAGCTGGACTACACAGATTCCTGCAGCAGCATTTGCATTAGATGAGATTGCATTTTTCTGTGGAAAAAGCCTTGGAGCCAAAAGGGTTTCAAATAGCACCAGAGGAGGCTGACAGCTGCATTCTTTGTTGTGCATTCCCAAATAATAATTCAGTGAAGCAAAAAGTGTTCCTGCTCCGAGTGAGTTATCATCTCATCCCATGCAATGTACTACACAGTCAATCTACTTTGTCCATGCTCTGCCTGAGACCAATGAGATCCCTCAGGGAAAAAAATCTACCGGGCTGGTGATGACCCACATGAGAGAATTCTCATTAATTCCTTGGTAATGTTACATAAGGTCATTTTGTTGAATTAAAATTATTGGGATTAATCCTCTTAAATGTTCTCTTAGATGCAAGGGGGATCCAACTGCAGCTGGATCATCCCACAGCTGGTTCTAGAAAGTCAAAATAGTGTTTTAAAGCCCCATAATGGTTTTGTTAAATTCATCCCCTGAACAAGGACACAAAGCAGCTTTTTATGGCTTTTTTAGATCACTTACAACTTCTGTAAGCTGTCATTAACTATCATCAAAGCCTGAAAAACGAGGCAAATGGGTTCAATGTCAGTTTTACTGCCCAAACCTAAATAATATTTTTGGTTTCCCATCTGCCTCATCTGAAGTGTTTTGATAGCTGCAAGGTGACTTTGCCTTTCAAAACCTTTTCAGATGTTGCTCTCCATAACCAAATATTCTGTGGACAACAGAGGAAACAAGAGGCATGCACAGTCTCTTCATTGCCCCATGCATTTCATCCTCACAATCCAGCACCACAGCCAAAACCCACAATAAGACCAACCTTGTGTATTTTAACCAGACATTAAGAATGAGTGTCTGACTCTCTCAGTGTATCAAAGCAATTTGGTAGAATGTACCTGGTTCCTTGCCCTAATGCAACAAACCCGGCTTCCAAAGCTCCTCATTCCACTGAAATCCACTGGGATTCAGAGTTCCTCTTCTGTGTTTAGAGCTGATCTTTGCACAGTTGACATATTTTGCTGTGTGTCCTAGTTGTATTAGTGCTCATTAGGAATTGTGTGCTGTCATGAAAACACTCAGCTAAAATAAAAAGATGCTTTAAAGCAGCTTTGCTTTTTTGGGATATCAAATCTAGCAGCAACTGTCTTTCTGAAGCAATAATTGATGTGTTTGATTAGGTTTGGTGGCAGATGGGGGTTTTTCAGTACTTTTGATGTTTCAACATGTTAAGCTGAGAAGGAATCAATTCTGGAAAGAGCGATTATGCCATTCCTTGTATCCTGTCCATCTTCTCTGGCACGATTACAGCTCAGGGGCTCCATCTCTGAGCAGTGTGCTTGCCACAAGCCCCTGTGTGTGCTGCCAAGCTGACATTAGCCTCCACTAATCTCAGCTCAGAGATTTTTGAGTCACGGTGTTCCCAGCTCTGCAATGTGCTGCCTTTCTGTTAGAGGATGTAATCAAGCATCACGCCACACCCCACAGAGCGCAGGCCAAGGGAGAGTATCTGGCTGCTGGGAAAAATCCCTGAAGACTGCAATGGATCCTCCATCAATGGAAAATTTTGCAGTCAAAATGAGGATGTCTGGTGTAGGTGAGATATAAGTCCTGGGTGGAGGAACAGAAGTTTGGCCTCTGTCACTCCTGCTTTCTGCAGGCAGCAGAAACCCAAACCTTGCCTGTCTAACCGTGCTATTTCTTGCAATGAGGCTGCAAAGTTTCTGCTCTCTGTGTTTACTGGAGCCCTGTGGAAGTCTGCCTGCAGCAGAAGCATGGCTCTGATTGAGCAGGGATAGGCACCTCCTCAAACAGAGATGGTGAGAGCTTGTTTTGGGCCCCTGTGCTCAGCAATGCCGGGTCATAGTTCTGAGCTTCCCCAGCCTGCCTGCTCAGGTCTGCTCACTGAGGCTTCCCAAGCTGAAGACTATGAGCTGAAACCTGGCAGAAACTGTATTTTAGGATTCTGCCCACACTGCTAATAAGATTTCACAGCAGGAAGGACGTGTGTTGCACTTGTGGTTAATTACATGCATTTGGATATATTTGAATCATAACTTCTACACTTGTACTCAGAGAACAGGGTATCTGAAAGGAAGACAAATGCACAGGTTTTACAGCTTTTCCCTGACACCTGCCACAAGGCTTCAAATAACCCTTTAGTGATTCTCAGATGCAGCTGATGTTTAGAAAATACCAGTGGGAGGACAAGACCTTGGCTGGTCTAACTCAGCACACTCCTCCAGACATACCTTACCTGTACTGGGAGAAGGCCCCACCTCAGCTCTGAGTCTCCCACCTAAAATTGTTGTGAGAAAGATGAAGGAACAGTTTTTTTCCAGTGTTTTTCCAAGCTTTTCAGACAACCTATTCCAATGCTATATTGTTTGAAAGAGGATTTGAGGACTTTGGACATCCTCAGTGTCTCATGGCCTTTCCTGGCACAAGAGGACACCTGCTCTGTGTCCCTCTGTGTGTCTCTCTATCTCCTGCCTCTCTGAGCTGGGACAGCCAGAGCCTTCACGTGAGGCTGCTGGGGCAGGGGGTGGAACTGGAAGGTGGGGTGCTGCCAGCAGAGGAAGAGTACAAACATATGCCACAATGAATGCACCCACTGCCAAAAGATCACAAATAATTGTTTGTCCTTGCTCTGCAGAGTGAGCTGGCACTTTGTAACCAGATCCAAGTGCTGTCCTGTGACATCCTGGTGGCAGCAGGAGAGAAGGACAAGGTTCTAACTGAAGAATTTGTATAAAATCAGCAGACCAAGGGGCTGGCCACTGGCAGAAAGTAAACCAGCTCCCCTGCATCCCAGGGTGACTCAGCCACCCTGATGGGATCTGTAGAGTGCCCTTGTGCCCCAGGTACACTTCTCACACCCTCACTGGGTAAGGCATGGGTCCCTGCACTTTCCTAGAGTTTCATGTCAGCTTTTGGCACAGCAGCTCCTGCCAGCAGAGAAAGGAGTGATCAAGAATCAGGGTACCCTGGCCAGACACTCTTCCATCTGAAAGTTTGGCTTAGAGCCAGGCTGGCACTTAAGTTCTCCTTCCCAGGCCCATTCTTTCTAATGGGAGCCCCAGGAGCACTGCACTACCAGAAACCAGGTGGAGTCTGCCAGGAAGTGACCCTCTGGGGACAGCCACCAGAGAGCGTGATCCTTTGGGGACAACCACTGGAGAGAGTGACCCTCTGGGGACAGCCACTGGAGAACACACCCAGCACCTTTTCCCCATCCCTTCCTGTGACTGCACTGCCTGGTGGCCACCAGACCCCACAGAGGCAGCCCTGCCATGGTGAAGCAGCTGCCCCTGGGTGTACCAACTGATTCTGCTTCAGCCACCACTGGCTTTGCAGGGGACGTCGTAACTGAGAGCAGAGCCACATTTAAACAGATGTGTAAATGTGTTTGTCCATTACACTGGGAAGTGACCGCTGCTGCAAACACCTCAGAACTCGAGTGTATTCCTCCTACTACTTTCATCAGTCTTTGTCATACTCCATGTCCTCATCTTCAATTGAAAAATTCCTTATCGATTTAATTTGCAAATTTGCCTGTAAGCCTCTCCCAAGAGCACCCGAGAAGATTCAAGGCAGTTCAAAGTGACTGTTTGAACCGTCTTATAAAGCATCCAGCTAGATATGGTAAATCTGCATCGTAATAAATTTATTCCACATCTGATCATCAGAGTTTAAGCTTATCTCTAGTATTATTTTACTGTCCCCAGTGTAAAAGATTACTGCCTTCTGGAGAGGTTTGATTAGATTCAGAGAGGCTGAGGTTTAATGAGCATAGACTTCTTTGACTCTCTCTTCCCACCCACATAGTGTGTGCACTGCTGGTATTTGGATGATGAGCCATTTCGATGGTGTAGACTTCTGTTTTTCCAAAACCCATCTAGGAAAGCTTGGACAACTCATTTTTGTTTCTCAAAGCTTACAAGTTTTCCAAACAGCACAGATCTTCCCTCCCCTCTCTGGCCAGGCTTTCCTCCTCTCACCCATAGTTCTATGAAAAGGAACTGCTCCCAGCTTTACTTCGGTTGGTCTAGGGAGGAGAGCTGGGAGCACCTCAGCCCTTTGGGAGATGTGGGCAGGAAAAAAAGAAAAGAAAACAAACACAACAATGATCTAAACTTAGGGAACATAGGAAAGGAAGTGCTGATTTAGCATCTTGTGATTGTGGTTCACTAATATCCATATAACAGATTAACAACCTAAAGAATATGGGCAAATGCATGATAAAAAGTAGCACCTAATCTATGAGCAGAGGCAATAGTGCTGAGCAACCTTCGGCAAACAAGTGGCTCATTAACCAATCAATTGACAATGTTAAATGCAATAACTCACGCTGAATGCTGCTGCCCCCCTGGCAGGGCTGGGGAAGCTAGGCGGGGTGAACGAGTCCATCCTCACTTTGGGAAGGATTGTCACAGGTGTCTACTTGGGAACTGGAGAGCTGGAAGTCACTTTTATTCCAACTAATCCCAAACAAGAGCCTGAGACGGGGCCAAAGGCCCTCTGAGAAAACCCCAGGAAACAGACTGGCCTTCAGGCTGTTTCATCTGGCTGATGGAGGTGAAATTTTTATTGCTGTTCTTCGCTGATACCTCTCAGGGATCCCCAAATCCCTCAGAAAATCAGGGCATGATGCAAGATTGTTCCCTCCTCTTCATTCCAAAATCCTTGCTTTAGAGGATCCTGGCCAATGAGGCTTTCACCTCTTCTCTAGGAATAATAATCCATAGCATAACACATTTCATCCCTTAGAAATAATTCCTGCTGTCCAGTCAAAATTTATCTATTGACAAACTCAAAAGCACAATGTCATTCACACAGTTATTTTTAGTACCAGTGCTGCCAGCAGAAATAACAGGCCTGATGTGTTTCCTCCCCCCAGCTTAGAATGAGGCTTCTGAAATTATAGATGGGAGCACTAATTGAGTACCAAGAATGTTACAAACGATTTGCACTGCTGTGGAATCTGGTAGCAAACCAGTGTGCTTCCAACCCCACTTGCACATGCAATTATTCTGCTGTGCACTCAAAGGGTGCATATCCACTGGCAGGAGTATTTGTGACCACAGTTTACATTTGTTGCTACAAACCATGCCTAGCAAGAAAGCATTTCGCAATTTTTACCCCAAAATGACATTAATCTTAAAGAACTTCCCCTCCCCCTTGTTCTTCATTTGTGGTTCTACAGACATAATAAGACTGAAAAGAGTCCTTCGATTCTTTTGGTTTCTGTGGTGGGGCAATGGACTCATGCCCACGTTCCAGGACTCCCCGGACCACCTCCCAGTCCCACACTGGACCAGCCCAGGAAGGCTTCCTTGCCAAAGTCTTGCCAGCAACTGTGCACAGCTAAGGCTAAACTGTAACACAGCTACCGAGCAACAAAAGGAAAGAAAAGCTTTCTGTTCTCTAGTCATTTAAACAAATAAGATAAACAGCATTTCCCAGCCCAGGAAGATTATGTGTGGCTTTTGTCTCTCCTGTTTTGGTTTCCTGTGCTAAGCACTCACTCACCCATTCATAGTCACTAATGCCCAAGGCTCAGAGTAGCACTCCCTTGTGTTGATTTCCATGTGTACTTTAGGGTTTCTTTACATACCCAAATCCTCATTATCACTCTAAACCACGGTAAATTACAGGAACAGTGGGCTGATAAAAGTCCTCCTAATTCAAAGAAATAGTGAGCCTATTACTACTGAAAGCACTGGTCCCTGGCTGCAGCAGCACACAAGAATTGAGTGGGAGAAATAAAAAGAACCTGGCTGGCTAAAGAGCCGGGATGGAAGGATGTACCAAGAGCACAGGAGTGACACAGCTCCACTGCTGTGGCAGCAGAAGGCACACAGGCCCCCCACCAGGGCTTGGGGAACAGAGTAATCTCAGAGGACTATTTCTGCCCCAAAACCAACAAGGTTTCCTGATCATTCAATTCAGATTTCTCTTGTCCCCTCCCTAGTGTCTTCCTAACTCGACATACATATTTCTGGCTTATTTTTCTTTCAATTGCCCCTCATTTCCTTATTTTACTCACTCTCCTTTTCTTGAAGCGTGAATATTAATGTCAATCTCGGCTCATTTAGTGTCACCTCTTGCTACCCCACTCCCTTCAGGAACTGCCTTCGGCAATTTGGATCCTTCCTTTTACCAGTCTGTCCACCCAGGAACTCACAGCTTCATAAAACCTTGCGAACCTGCTTCAGCAGAAGGAATCGTGTAACATGGAGAGCCAACGAGTCCGAGTTCAATCGAATCCTGCTGGCAGCGCAGCTCTGGGGGGACCGGGGCTGGATCCCCCTGAGCTACCTGCCAGATGATGGAGAGACACAATGTACTTAACGCTGAGTCCTTACTACGCAAATTTCCTGAGCCCTGTGCAATTAGTCATCAACAAAGAGGCTGTTAAGTGCTGGATAGAAACTCTACTGAAATCTATGATGTCTCTAGTTTCTTAACCGAAGAGTTGGATCAGGCCCTGGGAATGCATTTGTTTGTTTTTCCCTTGTCATCAGCCTGCCTTTGGCTGAAAGCTATAATCCATTCAGGGAGGACCTGTTTATCTGTGAGAATAGCAGCATTGCTGTGAAGAGGTAAGAGTGGGAGTGTGCTTCAGGCAAAAAAATGCAGATTATAGCCCCGCTAGTAATGAATTCAGCACAGAAAGAAAGAAATGCAGGCTGTTCTAATTTTCTGAATAGATGTAATTCCATTTTGTTCCCTGTGAGTCCCTTCTCTGACAATTGTCTGAGTGGAGGGAGGAAAAAAGGGTTCCAAGCAAAACACTTGTCTATGAAGGATGTTATTAAAATGTCCTACTTGAACACAGGCTCTCCGCAGACCAGGGTTGCAGAATACAAACGTTCTCTCTCCCTTAGACAAGCTTTGTCTAAATTCGGAATGTTTGTCAATTATTTTCCAAAAGTACAATTGCTATTATCAGAATTAGAGCTGGCTTGACTTGTCCTGCCTGATTAAGCACCCACTTTAACAGGGTAGGTTCAGAAGTTCAACATGAACTTGAGGGCTGTTGGATTTGCAGCAGGCTTCAAAAAAATGCTCAAGAAAAAAAACACACTGAGGGAACAGATGTGAGATATACAGAAAATACGGACAAAACCTGAGAGTGCTCAGAGAAATTAAAAAAACCTGTGGTGAGTGAAAATCCACTGAAGAAACTCTGTGGCAAAAGTCTCTGACTAGGTGAACTTTCATCATTTGGCTTCTGAGGTCTCATGTTTATTCAGACCTGCATACAAACTTGGTTCCAGAGATTTGCTCAAACTGGCAGCTAAGAATTTGGCTGGAGGTCTGCAGCATGGATGTCAGTTAAGTTTTAGCACAAAATTTTGCCCTATCATCCTCCAATATAACTTCCTTTTCTTTATTGTTCAGGGTGAACATGTCCTGTCTTGGGCATGTGCTACAAACAGGAGAGGGGTCCCGTGAGACAAGAAAATGTGTATTTTTGTGGCCATGTGTGGGGTTTGTTCACTGAAAAATTTAAGAGTGTTGAGGCTTCCCAAAACACTCCCTGCAATGCTATCAATTGCATCACATCATGAACCTATATAACCTGTGAAGCCCAAAAGCATCTCACCTTGTCCTCCAAGTGCTTTTCTTCAACCTCTCCTTGATTTGTGGGAAGAAAGGAGTCTTAATTCTGCAGAACTGGATTCCAACTAGAGACAGTGACTATCACAGGCTAGGGCTGAATTAGAAATAAACAAGAGAGAACCTGGCTGTCCCTCACCCCATCACTCTCTTGAAGGTTGAAGAAATTTGTTCTGACCTTTACTCTTAAACTAGAAGAAGTTTTGCATATGAATTCTGATCTGCATTTTACATTTACATTCCCATACCACACAGAGGTACCAGGGGCACCAAAGCTTTATGCCAAGAGCAAAGGGAACTGGGGAAAAGTGCTAAGGACAATCACGTTCTGTTCATTATGTGAGTAGCAGCACCATCCCTGGCGTGCTAGGGCCATGTCCCTTGTGAACAGGACACAGTCCCTTCCCCTAAACTCTGACTATGTGACTGTGCTATTATTGGTACACTCAATGCTGAATGGCCAAAGGAAACCACTGCACTGGCTCCTGCTTTTTTCAGATACAGAAAGGACAGCAGGCACAAAGGCAAACATAGCCTCTCCTGTGCACATGTGACAGTCACCGCATAAGCGACTTGCCAACAAAATGCCTCATTCCTCCTGACAGGTCTTGTCCTAAAACAATGTCTTAAAGTCTGCAGCTGGGCTGGATTTTCCATATCCAGCTGAAACTGCCAAAAGAACAGCAAAATCCCTGCTAGCAGAAAAGATGCCTCTTAGTTTGAAGAGAAAAGCCTTCCCAGCAGTCTGTCTACAAGCAGTGGACATGGTTTGCCATCCTCCTCCTGAGTGGATGTGCAGCTGTGGCATCTTAAAGCAGAATATGCTTGGGAAACGGTGTCTGCTCTGCTCCACACCTGTGCAGAGCTGTGGATAAAGGGCACTTCACAGAGAAGGAATGGTACAGTTCCCATAGTCAGTGAGTTTCCTTTGCTATATTCATCCAGATTTGGGCTCTTGGCTCCAAAGTGTTGAGTCTATTTTCACATGGCACCTGCTTGGTACAGACTGTACCCACATAAGAACTTGGCTTAACTTGGGTGAAGCACAGTTGCAGTCTGGGACAATGTAGTTTCTCCCTCTTAAATGCAGCACCTTTATATTTTTTACTGAGTTTTACCTTATTGATTTTCCTGGGCTGTTTCACAGCACTGTTTCTTCTGCTGTCCACAGAACCCCTTGCAGCTCTTCCTCAGTATTTCTGAGCTATATCTTCTGAGTTGTGCTCTTATACTACCACACCAAACATGAATGGGAACACTGAATAGCATTGTTTGAAAGAACATAAAAACAGTGTGGGTACTTACAAACCCACTGTACACTTACTCTATGCTCAATACCATGTCTTACAAGCTGCTGTTTATAGGCTGCTTGATAATTGTGATGGCATTCCTCACTACCAAGTTCAGACAGAGCAACCCTCACTTCTGTAATCTTTGTTTTTCTAATTAGTGGTCTTGCTTTCTCCCCCCTGTACTAAGAGCTTTGTGGATAATCCATAAAAGAAAAAAGGTGTACCTTTCCATTTCTATTCTAATGATTGCTTCTGAGCTGTTTTGCCATAAACAAGTCATCCCTTACAAATGAATGAGAGCACTTCAAACACAGCAGCCTCTAATGCTGCCACTGCAAAAGTCTCTTTGGTTTGTATCTCTTGTGAGAGAGCAGGGGAAAAAATCCTGAACTGATCAGCAACAAACCAGCCTCTCCTACCCAGATGATCCCTGGCTTCTTTCCAGCCCAAAAAAGTAGCAAGAACAAAACCCTTGCTGAGCGCACTGCCTCTGATCCTGCCCCGCTCCAGCGAAGGATGTGTTGACACCAAGTGCTGTGCAAAGACAGACTAGAGCCAAGCTGAAATGCTCTGAGCTTGGCTGGGTGTCAAAGCACTGCTTGGAGCTCAACTGATCCAAGGGCAGGTAGTGTGGGGTCCCTGGCAGGGGGAACAATGCTGAACTTTCACAGCCAGGCTCAGACTATAGAGACCAAGCCTCTGTCCCTTCTCCCAAGGGTAGGTTCCCCTGCTTGCTCCCAATAATGTCCCACAGAGGCTTATTTTTTGAAGGCTGTGGTGGCCTTGGCAAGCATCAGGGGACCTCAGGCACCTGCCTGGAAAAGGAAATGCAGGAGCATCAGGAAAGGAGCTCCTGCAAAATGAATTAGCCTTGTTAACTAGCACACATTCCTTACAGCATGTCACAAGGAAATCCCAGCCAGCATTTCTAAGCTTTATCCATCTTGCAATGGTTTCCACCCTTGCTGTTGTTTACAAGCTTAACAAACTGAAGACTGTTTGAAAGAGATCACTCCTTAATCTGGCTTGTCCTAAAACCAATAGGAGAGGAGGAAGGCAAGGTCATGCATATCCAAGGCCCGCACAGAAACATCCTTATTTATCTTCCCTAAGCTGTTTTAAATGTTAACTCCTTCAAGATATACTGAAATAGTTAAGCTTTGAATTTGGTGGTGACTGCAGGTGGTGGAGAAACTCTGACACTTCATCAGCAATTAGTTTTGGTCGGGTTCAAACTTCATCCTGTTTGGTCCCTTTGTACAGGTCCAAGCCATGGGATCAAATATGCAGCAAAGTCCCAGATGAGCATCTCCTGCCTTCTACTTCCTACTCAGCTACAAGCAGTAGGTCAGCCTCAGAGCTCCACTTCTGTGGCACTGCCAGGTGCCTGAAGAAAACAAGCTTCCATGAGTCTAATTATGCATCCCCAACGTGAAAAGCCATCCTCTAAATATCTGATTGGGGAACACAGAGCCAAGGAGTGAGACAGGCATCTGAGCATAAAGTTATTTTTTAGAAGCTGAGTTTAAGGTTGGCTAAAAATATGGCCTATCCCTTTCAAGGGTTATTTTGCTTACGGTGTTGACAAGAATAAAGCTATTAGTAACAGAGCATTCAGAGTATTTGGGGCTGGTGTTTGTCTGCCAGTCACTCATCCTCCAAAACACTCTTGTCAACATTTGGAAAGCAAGTGGGATGTACGCTCCAGCCCCCTCCTGGGAAGGCTGGGAGAGGATAATAAAGCTGTAAGAGCTGCATAAACCTGGGGCTAAAGAAAACAGGAAGGGGGCAAGAAAAGGAAAAAAATCCGTTCAGAAGGAAATATATTAGAAACCCCAAAATGTATAGAAAAATGGTTTTAGAGGAGGAAAAAAATCAAGTACAGGGAAAAATAACAAAAACATCTGTTTATTAAAAAACATGAAAATTGAGAAAATAAAATAAGAGACAATGAGTGGAGATTCTATAGGGGAAGAGGAAAAGTGACCATAGGAAAATCAAGTTATCATCTTTTCCTTGTGTAGCACAAGAACTGTGTTCACATAGCATGGATTCCCAGGACATGTAAAACACTTGTCTTAGGAAAAAGGGCTCTGTGCCTCAGGCACCCCAGAGTATATGACTGGGGGGTACCTCGAGCACCAGCCTCGCAGTCTGCTCTCTAACCCAGCTTGCTCAGCTGCCAGGTAGGAGAGGTGATCACAGGGAAATTGGTTTCTGCTTATGCTTCTCCTTATCTCCCACAGCCAGTGCATGAACCTCTGCAGTATGCACTACCCCAAACCAGCCTCTTGTCTCCCTCCTCTGCACCTCTAACAAATCCTGTTACAAGAAATGTCTCCTTTCTCTCCTCAGCTCTTCAGGACTGAGCTCTTAGTGTCGATGACATTCCTTTCTCAAAGGAAATCCTTTGCATTTCCCCTTGGTGCTCCCTATGGAAGGTAAGTGTTCTGTTGTCTAACAGCATGTTAAACACAATTGTAATTTAAAGTACCTGCTTGGAAAAGGGAGCAGGAACCTGGTGGGGGTTGTTCCCTGCAGCCATTGTTCCCTGAGCCTGGGCAAATTGCCTGCTCACTTCTCCCCATCACAATATCAGCTCCAGCCTCACCCCTACATCTCCACCACCAAGTTAAAGATCTGCAGAGCCAAGAGACATTCAATGCTTAGCACAGCAATTTCTGTTGTGACTAATCCTGCAGTTAGACACCTTTTCCCAGGGATCCCATTGCTGACACACATCGGCTCCCTCTCTGCCTGGATCTGTGGCTCACAGTGGAGGAGAAGGCTGAGTGAGCCCAGCCTCAGCTGCTGCCTGTGCCCGTGTAGCACACAGACAAACCAGTGAGCTGCCTCTTCCCCCGTGGTGTAGAACCTCTCACCTGGGCTATGTTGGGAAGAATGGGCTCAGCTAAACTTGTCAAGCAGTAACTGTGGTCTGCAGAAATGGGACGATAATCTGTCAGAACAGTAAAACCCTGAGGTGCCCAGCCTTGCCTTCAGATAATAGAAATTATTAACTGAGCAGTTCCGAGCCAGGGGGGTTTTGACACTAAGGTACCACTTATGACAATGAAATGTGCACAGGCAAAGTGTACCTTTCCAGGCATAACCTGGGGGATGAGAAGTAACTTTACTCAGGCTCAATTTCCACCTCAGACCATGAAGTAGGTCTAAACAGATTGAGAACAGAGTCACTTAGAGCTATCTTCTCGAGGAGCTCATCAATTTGAGTAAGCCATCAGCCCCAGGCAATAGCACGTGGCCATTCTTGCTATCACCCTCCAAAGCAGCACTGTTGAGATCTGTGGAGTTCTGTGGATTTACATCAGTAACAGCAGAGAAGGAATAATCTCAGTGCAAGAAAATGACTGTGGTTCTGCTCCTGTTAAAATTAATCTCAAAGCTCTCAGACATAGCCAGGGATGCAGCTAACCTGGCCAGCTGTGCCCATGAGCAAGCACAGAGCTCAGGAGAAAACAAAATTATTGTAAAGGAAGAAAACCCTGAGATGGGGTTTCTCTCCTCTCACCTGTCCCCTCTGCTCTACAGTGAGTCACTGGGATCTCACATCTGCTTATTGCTAAGCTGTCAAATAGCTTATCCCTAGGCCTGAGACCAGCCTGGAAAGGCTGCCACGTTCCAGAAGGCACAGCTCCCTATGCAGGGTCTCCCTGTGCAGATGGACTTGCTCTCCAGTAGGACACAGCATGCTGAAGGGAAACGGTGAAAGCAGCAGAGTGTCTGTGGAAAAGACATGAGCAGAACCCAGATCTCCATGCTCCGCACTAGTTCACATGAGACCTATTGCAGCATTTAGAAGAAAATGGGGGAATTAAATGGTTTTGTGAGCAAAGACACACTTTCAGGGTTTTTCACCTCGTGCCTTTGTCACTAGCTTTCTAAAGAGGAGCTTCTATGATGAAGAACCCATCCCGCTGGTTCTCAAGAAAGAGGTAAGCCGGCAGTCACCAAGGGTGAAATCCTGTTTGCTTCACTTGTGGGCCTTAAACACACAACAGGCTGTAAATACTGCTCAGAGCAAGTTTACAAGGTGGAAATCCTTTGGAGACCTTTTACTGCAGGAGAAGGAAGGTAAATATGCCAGTGATATGAACAAATTCTAAATATTTAGTTGTTTAAATAAATAAAGCTTTTACAGATTTTTGGAATCTATTATTCATGGTGTGCTGGGGGTTGTCTAGACTGTGCACCAAGGGATGAAACCATTTTAAGAGGGTAGGAAATTACATCCAGGCTCAGAAAGGTGAATCAGTTTGTGTACTGAGTACTGGTCCAGGCCCGTGTATCACTGGACAGATGAATGCCAATTACCTCAGTACAAAATGTGCCACAATTCACTGGGCATTGTAGCAAAATGACAAGAACAAGACCAGAATGTGATTATTTTCTTTTCTTGACATGTTGAACAAGAAGGGGATCTCTGTCAGCAGCAACATTGCAAGGTGTACGTGTCCCCAGGAACAGGCTCAGCAAAAGGTAGAAATAAGCAGCTGTGCTAATTCATTCACTGCATGTGAAATCGGTCTAGAAATGACCTGATTTTCAGCTTTATAAAAACACAGAACATTTTAAGTGCTTTGGTGAAAGTGATTGTTTGAAGCAGCTGGAGGACTAGAAAAAAGGCCATTGTAATCCTTTTGGGATGCAGCTTTCCAGTTAGCAGTATGCAAGCTCAGAGCTTCAATACAGGCTTCCTGAGTTGATAAAAACACCACCCTATTTCTCTAAGACTTTAAAATGCTGTTCAGAATCCAGTGTTTTTTCCCTGTGCCTGTATCTGTAATCACACTGCGTGATCTTTGAGAAAGCACAGCTAACCAAAGATGGGCTGCTCTGACCTGAGTAACTGTCTCCTTGTATTTGTGCTTTTGTCTTGGCATTTTCAGCAGGGTACAATTAATTAAAATTCCTGATTAATTAAAATGTTTTGCAACAACAGCAGCAAAAATTGCTTAGAGAAAAGCCTGTGCAAAGTGAAACTGGAGCCTGGTTGGTATGAATATGCATAGCGCCCAAAGTACACTATACTGGCATGTGCAGCTTGTCCCCAAAGTAAATGACACAGTGAAGGAAGAGGAAAGTAGAGGCTTGACAGACTCCTTTACACAGAGATGTAAAAATCTGTGTTAAGTCCTGCATTTCCCCGACTGCCTGTACCTCACAGTGCAAGTGTACGGAAATACAGTGGCTTTCAGTACAGCTGGATGAATGCATGGCTCTGCCAAGGAATTATGACTTGGCTAGTGCTCCTGCTCCTTGTTCTGACCATCACTGGCTGAAAAAGCTTGTACAAGTTGCTTTCCCCTTCTGGGCCTCAGTTTCCCCTCTGTAAAAAGCAAACACCACCATTTCTCTATCTTGTGTGAAGTGCTATGAGAAGGAGAGAGAAAGAAATACAGTACAGAAAGAGAAATACGTGTTAGCAAGTGACTCTCTTTCCTTTTGCCTTTGTCAAATCCGTACTATAACAGCAGCCAGCTCCGGTGGCTTGGAGCTGTGAGGAAATCTTTGTTGTGCTCTGAAAGCCCTGCAGTGGATTGGCATTGTCAAAGCACTGATGAATGGTTCCACTGGGGATCCAGAGCCTGCTCCGGCGGGAAAGCTGCAAGCCTCAATAAGCAGCTCCTGCTATTGCCCAATCCGGATAATTAACACTTCTGCAGTTTTATAGGAAAATGCCACGTTGTTGCAAAGAACGCAAGGGGCCCTTGGCCCCGTTCTGTCAGTGGAAGCAGCCCCAGCCCTGGCTCTGTTTCTCAGAGGGAATGCCTTCTTTGAAATGCCAGCAAAGGGGATGGAAGCTTCTCCCCTTCCCTTCCTTTCATTTTTAAAACAGGATTTCTTTGGCAGACATGACTCCCACTTTAGCAATTTAAGGGCTACATGGAAGAAGTCATATTCTGAAAGAGCAATTTCAAAAAACATCTGCCTGCAAATGGTGCGTGTTTATGCAGCAGCTCTGGACTCTGGAGTCTCCAGCAACCCTGGAGGGGGTGCAGACTCTGGGCTGCTCATTTTTGGGGTCAAAAATTCAATTTTGCAACTTCCATGCCAAGAAGAGAGAGTCAGAAAGAGAGATCCTTTGCCTTGAGCAGGATTACCAGAGCCCTTCTCCCCATGACGCATGCCAGTGCAAGGCAAAATACTTTCAGGGCAGGATGACACATAACGACCATACTGCCATGGTCACTGGCTATGGTATGTACACAAGGCAGAAAAAAATCTTGATTGTGAGATGTTTTGCAGATTTTCAGGTGTTTAAAGAGATGATTCATATGAAATTGCTGCTCTAAAGCATATAAGAATTGCATTTCTCAAATCTCTTATAGCATGATGAACATATAATTATTTCTAGTTATATTTGGATTTTTAAGGTTTTCGGGTCCACTGTCAACTTCTATGCTGCTACAGAGGATGAGATTTTTATTAAAGAAAAATCCAAGCCCTAGAATTGAGGTTTCTCAAATTCATGTGTCTCCAGGGGCTTTAAAGGAAAATTCTGGAGGTATAATAAGGCTTGCAAGAAGAACAGGAGTGGGAACCCTGCAGTGACTTTTGAACATAGTCAACGCTGAAATTATGAGAGCAGAGCCACAGAAGCTTAACACTAGCATTTATTTTTTTCTAAGAAACAAATCACCAATTCAAATTGATTACAATCCACAATTATTTACTGCACTAGAAGTCCAGTTATGTACACTGACTGCTCCAAAATTTCGGCTGTCAAACTGAAATGAATAATCCTTTATGTTTTAAAGATTACCAACCCTATTTCTTGTTCATTTCAAATAATATTTACTTAGACTATGTTTCAAAGATGGACTGGGATTTTTTTGTTACTCAAAATCCAGCAGGTAACCAGCTAGGAGGCTCTCAGGCCAGCACAGTGTCACAGCACTATGCAGCGTGGAAGCTCAGTGAATCAGATTAATTCCCACCAAGCTTCAAAGGTAGCAAAGAATATTTCCTGGGAACAAAAGTGGCCATGACAAACACTCCTTCCAACTCAGAGAAGCACCAACCTGTTCTTCCAAATGCTACAGAGATCACTAGCTTTTTACTGCTTCTTTGTTTAAAATAGAGTGGTGTGACAGGCATCCTACTCCCTCCTCCATAGGCTCAGCTTTGCAGTCAGCTCTGCTTTTCTGTGGGGCAAAAGGGCCACTTGTGGAGAGCTACAAAACCCCTCTCCCAGAGGCACTGAATGGGAAGACGTAAGCTTTTACCTTGATCTTGCTGAAAGATTAGGATGTGGAGGAAGGAGGGGATGGAAGACCCTCTGGGTTTGACCTCTGGCTTGGCCAACATGCTGCCAGATGCACAAGCCAGTCCATCAACCTCTTTCCACTCCTGTTTCTCCACCTATAAAATGGAGTAATGATACTAGTCTCACCTGTTAAGTGCTTTGAGATTCACTAAGAAAAGTCCTCTGGATGGCTGTTATTCTCATTTATCCACCTAGTATTGCCAGTCCTGTTGGCTTAAATGAGCACATGCATGTGAGTAAAAAGTATGCACAGGCAAAATGCTTAGCATATTAAAGGAAATATTTCTATAATATTAAGTATAAAATAATATTAAATATTAATTTCTATAATGTTTATATAACATTAGGCCATATTTAGGGCTAACAGCTGGTAGCAGAACAGAAAAACTGATTAGCACCAGCAAATATTAATTAAAATTACAGTCTGTATTCACACACAGGTTTGCTTTCCCATTCTGTTCCTCTGCTTTTTGATTAGAAAATAATCATCACATTACACTGTATTTTCCTCATTAAACTACAAAGATCCCTTGCTTCTTTGGCCAATTAGTGCCCGTGTACAATCATCACGAATACAAATCAAAGCATGTTCCAGCTCTGACCTAATAAGTCATCTACGCAAAATCTAAGCTCCGCATTTTTCTGTCACTACAGCAATTCTTTTTTCTTTACCCCAAAGCAATCAGCACTGAACAGAACCCTTCCTTTCTTAGGAGACTACAAACCAAAATTGCATGGCTGGGAGCTGCCAGTCACCTCCAGCTTGGCTGGTGGCTTTGTTTCAATCAACAAACCCCAAAAATCCTTCCGCACTCTGCTTGGGTGCGGGGTTGGCAGGGTGGGTGGCTCCCAGGACACAAGGAGAAAGAGGAAGCTCTGGGAGACTGCAAGAAATCTGCATTTTCCTCAGGGCACATCCTGCAAACAGGGCCCTTTGTTCCTGGCGGTTGGTACCCACTTCTCACCACAAACACATCCCTTCCTGGCCTCTCCTTTTTTTCTCCTCTCAGAAAAAGGCCATTTTCAGAGTTCGTACTTCTACATCCACCCCCGCCCCAAATCTGTGTAAGTTATTCTCACTTAAACCAATTTTGCTTTCCCGCTGAATACCAAAGCGTTGTGAGTTACACTGTGCCGCGCTACTCACGCCCACCCGACAGCCATTTTCTGACCAATTTCCTTCTGACATGCATCTTAACCATCTTCAGCTTCACTTATGAATTTGGCCTAAATTGGAGAATAATATACTGAAACTCTGGTAAATAGCAGTACATAATTGATCCCTGCCAGAAGGGGGATATGAGTTTTTCTGTTGTTTTTCAGGGAGATGGAGGGGGAGGCGCTAAGAAGGGGGCTGTGTGCCTGGAGACTCAACTCCTGTTTTCTACTTCCCCAGCTATCTTACAGAAGGCAATTAGCAGTGTCTGCTTATCAGTGTGATTCTATTTATTGAAACTTGTTAATAACCCCAGAATCAGTTTTCCTTGTAAAAAAATGCTTCAGTGAAGAATAATTTCAGAGTGGCTTTAGTATGTCTACTTGCCTAGGAATAATAAGGTTTAATATTTGTCCAGTGGTTTAGGAAACCTGGGTGATAGCTCTCCTGACGTGTATCTCAGCCTGCTCTTTCTCCATGCATCACCTGCTGCATGGCCATCCATGTACTTCTGCATGATCCTCCTGCTCCTCTTTCAGTAATGTTTTTGTTTCTTGGCCAATTTTAGGAAATCTGGTGGAGACCTTAAAGGAACTAGGCTCCTAGATGAATTATACAAGGTGTGGCGGAGGAGAAAAATCCTCTCTGTTCCATCTCTTGGGGAAGGGCATCCCTGAGGAACGAAACTGATGCTCACTTTTGAGATGGAACTCGCTGAAGCTGGAACTCACCATTTCCAATGCTCAAGGCATGATTTGATTGATTGAGAGGTTTAAAAGGAGCAGGGAGAATCAGTGAGAGCACACCTTTCTGCAGCAGGCACCATATCTCTGGGTTGGATGTAGAGTTTCTAGTGTGATGCATCTTGTTCAGATTACAGCTTGCTTCTGCTCTGGCACATCACTGTAATAGAGCTGTCCTGATCCCTCACTAACTTCCACTGGGTGGTTCTCCATGGAGGAGAGCCTTCCTCTGTCACTGTGAACTTCCCTAATCTAATTAGTGCTAATAAGTGTGAAGAAAAGCATTTTCTCTGGGTCTCAGGCGTGCAGCAGTCAGGGCAGTCAACTTGTGGAGTACAGACATCTGTTTGTTCAAGTGGGTGGGGAAACTGATGCACACTGCAAATCCTGCAGCATGTCAAAGCAGCTGAAAGCCCCATTAAATGTTGGGGTTGGGTCTGGAGGCTGTGTAATCCCTTTGAATTTTCTAGAAAAGGCTGTGGAAAATTTTGTGATGGCAAAGGAGTGGAATTGGCCTATTTCTGCTGTGATTCACCTCACTGTAGAATGTGTGGCACCTGCAGCTACAGACTGACCCAATATGTTTATTTACTGAAACCATCAAACCATCTCTTGCCATGTGCTCCGATCTTCCAGCCCAAATTAGCGGTGGCTCCACTGCTCCAAGTGGAACAAATGTCAGTGTCGTGTTTCACTTGGTCTCCTGCTGCTGCTTTATTTTATTTTGGGTCCTGCTGCCTGTCAGGGAAGAAGCACAATCCTGATTTTGTGAGGTTCAAGTGAGCAATTTCACTTTGAAGCTGAACAGGCCATTGCCAAAGGGTTAATGACTGTTTTTATCAGTATCCTGGAAAATGGAATCTTTCTCCCAATGACAGATCCTAAGGGCTTTTTCTGGCCTGTGTAAGCCAGCACGTATCAATTGTTGCCCTTCATCTGGCTCGGCAGTGTGGGCACTGAGGGTGAAATGTCCCCTGTGTGACCAGTGCTGGCACACCACAGTACCCTCTAAGCAAATCCACCATTCCCAGGCACTGCAAAGGTAAATCATTCCACTGCTAGAAACCTTGGCCTCTAAAAAGCAAACCCATCAAAAGCATGTACTGCTTGCTTTACATTAATGGGATGCATTCCAGGCATATTTGCTCTGCTGATCAATGCTTTAAAAAACACATCCTTGGCTAGGTATGCAGAAACACATCATCAGCGAAACGAGTGTGCAATAGAACAAGTCTATTTGATGCAGAGGAAATTTTGTTAGCCCAACACAATCTCAGAATAGTTAAACAGAGCAAAACAACTTGTATTTGTGCTCAAATCCTGATGATGTTTATTTACTAGGACAAATATAGCTGAGGGTAGCAACTTATCAACGCTTGCTTTATTTCAAGAGCAAATTGCTACCATGGAACCAGACACTTGATGTTTCCCTGCTATCGCCCAACAAAGAAAGCTCGCTTTACTGACTCGGCTAATGACCAGCAAAGTCGCCTCACGTGGATTGTAAAAGTAAAAAGGACAAAAGCTTCAGGATGAAAAATAACAATTTCCCTTGCCTGCTTTTGTGATCAAACAGTAGGGAATTCACAGCAGAAAACTCTGCTTTGAAATAGAAAAATAATAGTAACAGTGAAAATAAATGACAAGGTCTTGCTTCTATTGAGCTTTAGTGAGCCTGAAAACCCACAAGTTTTGCTGCTGGAGAGTGTATGAGGATTCATTCAAAAGTCAATAATCAGCAGAAAGGGATTAGTGCCTTCCAATAACTGTTCTAACTACAAAGACAGTAAAAGGTTCAAGCAACATCCATTATCTTATCCCTTTATATAGGCTCATGGCCCTGAGCTTCACATGTACCATGTTTACTATTACAGCAACAAAGCAAATTTGAGCAGGGCAAAACCAACAAATAATCAAACAGCACTGTTGGACAAAATCTGCCTTGCTACGTCATGAATTTGCTGAGCTGCTGCACTCCAACCTGGCTTTCCTGGACTCTGGAATATGTTCTTGCATAGCTGATGGCATCTGCAGGTGTACAGCAGACTCCTGCATGCAGGACTGTGCATGTATACCCTTTGGAACAGACATCCCTTCCCATTCCTGGGCTGACCAAAGTCCAGAACCCCCTCACCTCAGCTAGGTGGGAGCAGGCCAGGACACTATCAGTTTGTTCTCTGCAGGCATTCAAAAACCAGGTGTGATAAGAGCTGTTTCCCCACATTTTACAGCACCCACAAAGAGATTTACTTAAAAGATTCATAATGTAAGAAATCAACCGGAAATGGAAAGTTCAATATCAGATGAAATTGGTTTGGCTATCTCTGACACAAAATATTTATCTACTAGGTTCCCAGAGACATCAAGCTCTGAATCTGTTATCTTAGCACAAATCTACTGTTGTAAGTTCTCTCATTTTGGGTTTGAAGTCACACTTCCTTCTTGGGCAGCAAATGGCATTTTACTGCTGTTCCTTATGCCCACTGCCCCTTCAGCTTTACTGTTGACATGTTTCTAGGTAAAAAAAGATAATTAAAAGCGATCTGCATGCTTATGCATTCTTCTCTTCATGCTAAAATTAATTTCTAAATTTATTAGCTGAAGACCTCAGAACACTTGGTGAACTAGTTGGTGGCACCTAGCCCCCTGAATCTACCTTAACAGCCACCCTAACAAGATAGCAATCTGAATTTAGTCTTGAGCATGAACAAGGCATGTGCCAGACCCTATGCTGAAGTGTGGTGTGGGCTTGCAGGGCACATTTGGTCCTGAGGGATGATCTGCAGACTGGCTGCACCTGGAGCCTTGCAGCAAGGATATGAGGGAGGGCAGGTGGTTGCACATAGAGGGCCACTGGATGGCTCTTGGAACTAGATGTCTCTTTATCTGGCAGAAAGAAAGTTGTTCTTCCCTTACGGGCTGTGTCTTGGAGGAACTGCCCTACAAGCCAGTGTAGGTCCAGAGCAGAGTCTGAGACTTATGTCTCTTTATTCACTTGGTTTATATTTCCAAGACTTTTCTGGGAAGATCAAGCCCCTGAAGAACACTCCCCGTGGGCCAGGTTGGGATGACTGCATGATGAATGTGTCACACAAAGTTAGGTTAATGCTTCTGTGACACCTCTGAGAAAACCTCCTCCTGATTTCCACACCTACACTGCTGCTGGTTCAGCAGTGTAGGTGCCAATTTAATGCCTAAACCGAAGTCTGGTTTTCTTGACTTTTAAGTGAATTCAGTGTAGACTGGTCACTACTCCAAAGGGTTCCAGTAGTTTGTCCTTTGTTCATATGGCGTCTCTCAGAGGGAGGAACACACCATATGTGTGCAGTGTCTAGGCTCTAGGAAGACATGAGGACACTACACCAGCTGGCTTCCACTTGAATGCAAGCACGTCACGGGGCTCTTACAAGGAGTTGGGTGATGCAGAGGTCAAACTGCTTTGGTGTCAACCAGCAAGCAGCAGCCCTTTTTGTAAGGGTGTAGTGCAGTCTTGAAAACCAGCAAGCAGTGCCTATAAATGCAGTAGGGTCATTCATGGTCTGCAAAGAGGTCTGGAGGAACCTCTTGAACTAAGGCAACCCACTGCAGGACAGATGGTATCTCTACATAAGAAGTTATGAATCTCAGGGAAGGGGCCTTCTGGAGATCTGTAAGCTTGAAAAATTGGAGTCCCTCTGTCCGTATCCCCATGTTTTTGTGTTAGAAAAGGCAGAGGGGTTGGGAAAGACAGGGAGAGTCTAGATCCACCTTAAACACCACCAAAGAGATGCAGCCTAAAAGAAAAGATAAGCCCAACAAAGGCGCTTGCTGAAAAACCAACTATATCAACAAGCCCCAGCTCCTACAGCTTGGTGACTATGCTGCCCAGTGATTCCTGTTCATAAAGGGCTGATTCTCCTCCCTTTCAGAAAACAATGTGTTCCACACACTGAAATAAATAACAGCCCCTGACCAAGGCCCTGGCAGTGTCAGGGGGTGTCAGGCTCTGCTCAGCAGATAACAAAGGCATCAGCATGGAGCCAATCTCCTCCTGCCATCTCAGGCTGCCCTTGCTGCACTGAATGAAATTTTTTTCCTAATGGAAATGAAGAAAACCTCCAGTGCAGATAATCCTCTCTTATAATGGCCATACATTCGGGAGAGGGGCCAAGCAGTGTAAAGAACAAGCCAAATCTCTTTTACTTAAAGCCTGGCCTGAATGTGATAATGTAATGACTTTGATTGGGATGTTTCAAACACCATTCATTGGGATTGACTTAGCACATAGATGATATCAGCCAAAATAATTAAGAACAAGGAATTGAACAGATAGGATCAGCTGACTCCTCCTTCCCAACAAAGCTGGTATCCTTTTGCAAGTAGTGGAGAGGACTACTTGGTTTAAACACTGCTTAGTCCAACCCAGCCAGCACACTTTCACTTCCCTTTCCATTGCCCTTTTCTCTCTGTAGAAGGATTAATAACTTTCATCTTAAACACAGGCTGAAGTCCCAGGGACCCACTTTGCAAAGGCAGTGTTCCTGGTTATTTTGTGCCTAACCTCCATCTGGCTGCCGCTGATCACACTTTGCACTCAGAACTTAATCAGAATCCCACTGATGTCCTTGGGAAGATTCATGCTCATTTCACTGGATTCTGGATCCATGAGTTTCTTTTAGCAATGTAGGTTTCCAAAAGCGTGGTAGCCTTGGCTGTTGTTTAGCTTCCTAGTATCTGTCATAGCTAACTATTATTTCTGTTTTACAGACATAAAACACAGCTCAAACTCTGATGCTACATGCAAGCTTAAAATGGCTTTCAATTACTATTAGCAGGCTTTTAAATGGGATTGTGGTGACAACCTGAAAGAAGCAAAATACTTAGGGGAGAAATTAAGCTATTGGAATGACTGGTTATATTGAACATGCTTCTCACACAGCTGGTAAAGAGCAAAATAAAGCTGAAATAAATTGATGACGACCACATTCTGGAGGAATGACAGTTTATCTTAAAAGAGAAAACAGCATTCAGCTTCACTGCTAAAACAACTCATGACACTGAGCATTTGGACACCTCTCCCACAAACCAGGGACAACCAGAACAACCTCAACAGATCACTTCTTATATCCCACACCAGCATAACTGAGGGCAGAAGGTAAAATGAGTGCAAAATGCCACCATTCTGAATTTAATATGTCCAATTAGCATCATTCTGATGGCTACAAAGGATGGAAGGCAACAGGGGATTACATTCCCTTAGATTTCAAGTCTTTCAGTTGGCAAATAAACTGAGACCTTAAAAAAAACCCAAAAAAACCAAAAAAAACAAACAAACAAAAAAAACAAACAAAAAACCAAACCAACCAAACAGAAAAACCAAAAATACTCATACATTGAACAAGTTTTGGAATGGTTACAAGGCCAAGATCTATTGCTCTGGTTGAATTTGTTACAAGCCCTGGGCATATCATAGAGGAATACTTGAATGTTTTCATCTTCCTGGTCATCTAATTCAGCTCCTTCCAGGGAGGTAATTTATTTTCTTCACTGTTGCCTTCATTCACTAGGTTTAGAGATGAAATCAAGACACATCAGCAGCCTTGAGCAGGGCGTCAATGCTACTTTGAATTTTCATTCTCTTCTGTTTAATTGAATTTTCATTTGTATCTCCTCAGTTGTTTCCCCTCCAAGGCCTTTCTCCCCCCCCC
>VXBI01008947.1:387526-402305 GCA_013397375.1 Toxostoma redivivum
TTTTTTCCCCCCCCAAGCCCTTTCCCCCCCCCCCCCCTTTTTCTCCACTCATCCATATAGATCATACAAGCATTTCTGGCAAGCACCAGCTGCAGATACAACGAGTTCTTGGGCATCTTCTACTTTTAGAAAAGCACCAAGAGCACCAAATAACACCCATGCTTGTTCTGTGAAGCTTGAAGTCTGCTTTTCAAAAAGACCAGTCTCTTTATTAACTCCACTGCCCTCTCAAAGATATGTAAGACATGGAGGGCTGCAGAGCAATGCAGTTGTCACTGCAGAGGACAAAAAGCTGTGTCTGGGTTTACAGTCTGTTTTGCTGGGTCAGCATAGCCAAACAGGACTTTGCAGTAGCATTAAAAAGAGTTATTTTGAGATTTCTCTTCCACATTCCCAAAAATTGCCCTGAGCTCCTGGCAGGCCAGCACTCCAAACACAGTTTAGCCATAACCTTTGCACTTCTGATTTTTTTGCCATCAGCATAATCTTTCTTTCAGCTTTGGGCCAGCTTTATTAGACACAAATTCACTACGAGGGATCTGAGATGTAACCTGTGAAACTCCCACCTTGAACTGGTATTGCTTCCTCCAACCACCTCCTTTCATTGTGGGGACTGAATAATTCCTGTCTGTGGTTGAAGATGGTCTGTCTTGCACCGGAAATCTTCAGTACAGGAAAACATACCAACTCCTCCATCCAAACTTTGCTACAAAGGCTAGAAAATATACAGTTCCTCATGGAGATTCACCAGTCATGCTTACTACTCCAGCTGAAAGTGCTAAAAGCTCTTCTGTGCTGATAAGTGTTTAGGAGAGGCAAGAGAAAATTTCAGACAAAATTATCAGGCCATTGGAGAAAGTTCTTTAACACAAAAACTATCTGCAGTTGAGTGATATACAATTCATATAACAATTTATATACTTGTGTCTTTAAGTCATTTACAAGTAAACCATGCAGAACACCGAGGAATATGTAATCTAATAGAATTCTGCATTAGGACAGAGATGGACAAAATGACCTTTCCATGATCTACTCCATCACTCACTAGCATAATTTCTGCTTGTAATTCATTATTCTGAAGCTGTTTACCGTTTTGTCTATGACAAGGGCAACTTCCATCAATGGATTCTTGAATGTGAAATTCCTGGCTCGCTATCAGAGGAAACCGAGATTCTCATTTGAATATTCACCTTTCTTGCTCTTGTACACAGTACTTGATCCATCACTGAAAAGTTGACATTGGCACTGATGCTCTGTCAATCTGACATAACCTGAGAGATATTCAGGGTATGTTTTGCTACTTAGTGAAAAACTACAGCACTTCAGTCATTAATAATTAAGTGTGAGTTTGCAATTGGATATAGATTTGCTTCTGTACCCATGTAGGTTTGCATTTATTTTTACACTCATCACACTGCTGTTGGATATATACTGCAGGAACTTTGGGCAAATGGTTCAGTGTCTCTCCACTTACGGTAAGGACCACTACTCACAATAATAGATATTAAGGAAGTCTTCTAGGAGAGAATAAATCAGAGATTAAAGAAAGCTTGCTTGTAACTGAAGTTGAATTCAAACAATTTCTCTCCTTTCCCCCACGTTTTGATGTTGGTTATGGAAGGATGCATTTTGAAAAGGAAAAGCACATTGTATCATTATGTCTTTCAGCTTGTAGAGTTTTAAGTCCTGCTTCGTCAGCCTCATTTAGGAAGTTAGTCTTTGAGCCTTACCATGAGAAGAGAGCTTGCTATGATCTCTCTTGTTGGCAATCTCTTATGGTCACATCCTACACTGTGAATGGGGGGTAGCCATTTCTGCTGCCAGCTTTTGCCTTTCTTAACAGCTCGGACAGCTCTGATCCTCTTACTCTTGGCGTTTGCTTTGAGCAAGGTTCACATAAAGATCTGAGTGTCCGGTCCGTGCATTGTTGTATCAAGCTGCTGTCAGTCTTCTGGATGACTGCTTAGTGAATAACCTCATTTTGTTATCCAGAGCCTGAACTTGATCATGATTCCTTGTTTGACTCCTGCTTCAAAAGATTAAGCCCTGTCCCCTTCTGCCGCTTTTTCACTATCTAAACTAAGTTCTCATCTTGCCTGGTGATGTCAAACTTCTGTCAGGCTGGCCATTTCTCTCCCTCATGTTTGTAAGTGATGTTACAAGTAAACAAAACAAGTATTTAGGGCCTTATTTTCTATCTCCTTGGGGTATAATGCAGGAACACAGTTGAAGACAGCAGGTTACTACTGCAAAAGGCAATAGGAGTGGTGAATTGTTCAAATTCAGAAGCAAGTGGGGCTTCAAAGAACACTAAACAGCCTAGTGTGTTTTCTTGGCTTTTCTTAAGTTCCTTAACATACAGCATCTTCTTTTAGGGACAAAGGTGTTTAAGTGGGAAACCTTCTTTTAAGGAAAAAAACTTACAGAGGAAAGGGATAGGGAGGTTCCTTCTGGAGCTTTTGAGAAACTATGAATGTGACAAATATCTTTCACAAGAAAGACTTTGTAGCCTGATTTATTTACAGTAAGAGCACAAAAGGCATCCTAATGAAGCTGTGAACTGGTGAGCACTTGTGAGGCCGGGGGAGCACTGGCATAGTTCACTATCTGAATGGAAGATGGGTGAAGATACAACTCTGTATCTCCCTTTAAAAGGCAGCAGTGACCTATGCAAACCACCTTGAGCACCAAGGTTAGGGTAACCACATCAACGACAAGTTTTTAATGCAGGCTTCAAAATTTGCTCCCAATAACATGGAATTTGAAAATGTTGTTCAGCACTCCTGTAATCAGGATTCTGTAGCATTTTGGCACCTCAAGAGGGAAAGTTACCCTATAAATGACAAAGACTGTGTCTAAGGCTGAGTCAAAATAGAAGAGAGAAGTCTCCAAAGCCCAGGACGACTAATGCCTGTTACAAAACCAGAGCGATCATTCTAGTGTGAAGCAAACCTGAGCTTTGCATTAAAAATGTAAATGTGATTGAAATAGCATAACTAGATTAAATGGATTTGACCTCTAAAAGCATGAAAGATGGTCTAAATACAGTGAAACAGCAACAAATGGCTGCACTTTCCTTTTCACTGCTCTATGCATCACAGGAAATTCATTTAAAACAACACAGAAATTTCAAGCTGGTGAAAGACTTGCATTTCTTTTACAAGAACTCAAGAAAACAAGAGAAAACAAGGCTGGTTTGGGGGAAAACACCCATAATTTAAACGCCTAAAGGTACAGAAGGACTTAGAAACTACTTTTCAGTCTTCAATGCGACTGATGTACCCTCAAAAGTTAAGCCCTAGCACACAGAACTAGCCAGGAATGACAGAATCCTTCAATACTTCAATCCTTCAAGCCCACATCTCAACCTTCAGTACACTGCTGCCTTAAGGGAGCATTTGATGGACATTTCTTCCTGAGTCTTTGGAATTTTTTTGAGTTATCTTAACTCTTATCAGTGCACTGCCATACATCACCATACAAGTGCCACCATACCACCACAGCCGTAGGGAGAGACACCACCAACAAAACGAGATGTTAGTCAAACCTCTGCCAGTAAAATGCTGTATGGAATGAATCCAAGAAGAAAACACTCAGAAGCAAAGAAACAAACCAAAGTGGTGTGAAGGTGAATTAGGAATGATAACCAAGCAGTCCCAGCTAAGCCTGGCTTTTTATGCACTCACAGGGAAAATTCTGTTAGCGCTGTGTAACACTCTCCCTCTGGTTTTGAATTAGAGAGGTAGATCTTTAGTCAACAATGACATTAGGAACATTGAGTAGGAGACTAATTTGGATTTTCTTATCATAGAATTGTTGAATAACATGTGTAGAGGTCCCTCCCCAGAGCAGAGCTACCATCTCATGTAGGCCAGGTTGCACAGGTCCTTGGCCTGTTGAGTTTTGAAAATCTTCAGGGATGATGACTCTCCCCTTTCCTGGGTCCAGCTCCACTTGTGCATCAACCTCCTCATGAAACATTTTTTCCTTATATATATTCCATCTTAATTTCCATGAAATGCTTCTATGTTGCCTCTCATCCTTTCACTTTGTATCTTTAAGAAGAGTCTGGCTTCACCTTATCTCTGGCCCTCTTTGGGTGGTGGAAAGGAGCAGCAAGGTCTTCCTCAGCTTTCTCTTCTTTGGCTCCCTCAGCCTCCCTTTACTCCACCTCCCCAAATACCTAGGAGGGCCCATCTTATCAGTGATTCACCCCTTGATTTAGGAGATCCAAAGCTGAACATGACATTTCAGATGCTGCTTTGTGAGCACCAATTGTCGGGGGGGGGGAACAGGAAGATTTAGTTCCAGATGATTTCATATGACCTCATTTATTGAAGTCATGAAATACATATAAAATGCTACAATTAAACCTGCTCTTCCTAAAACCAGTGTTTTTTCCTTTTCCTTATACAAGAAACATGGCAAAGAACTATAACTGAAAAAAATTTGAGAGCTGGTACCTGAGAGTTCCTGTGGCAAAAGATAAATGCATGTGGCATGAAAAAGCTCACAACACAAGAATCATTCTTTTCCCTGATCTTTTATTTCTCAACAGGTGTAAGAAACAGAATAATATTTGGACAATGGTTAGATATACAGAATGACACTAAAACTGGGTGGCAATAAGCACAAGCAGAGATGATGTGGTCTTCAACAAGGCTCAGGTGTTAACCCAGTTCAAGCCCATTGATTTTGATGTGTATTAGAAAACTCAGTTATTCTGGGGTTTGGTGTCTGAACATGAGTGAAATGTGAGGTACCTCCTAAACTTAACCACATAGAGATGAGTTGCAGCTCTGATTTGGGAGCCCTGTAAATCCTGTGGCCTCGCTGCAGCAGAGCTGAGCTGTACAGTCACACACAGCTGCGGGGCTGCTGAAAACCCACAGCAGAGAGTTAAGCATGGAGTGAGTCTTAGGAGGATCCAGACAATGGTTCTGCTGAATGAGGAGGATTCTCCTGGAGAACAGACCAAGCAGGATGTGTCTGAGAGCTTCAGACAGGCTCTATGCTGCACCAGTGTGTGCCCAAGTTAGCGAGGGAGCCACTAAAAATGTTGTGATCTTGGTTATTTAAAAAATTTCAGTGTATTTATCCTGTTACTCTAGCATTTAAGTATACCGCTTTGGCTGGGTTTGTATCGTTGTTCTGGACACTTGGTAAGAAATTTTTTCCAAATTTTTTTCTGGAAACTCCAGAAACCTATTTCAAAGACCATGAAGGAGTAGTGAACAAAATCAGAATGTAAATTTAATCCTGTATAATGTATATTGGTTTATGCCAGAAGGCCTCACCTATTTCTTTGATCACAGATGGGGAAATTAGTACTATTTGATCTCACTGATCAGAACTAAAAGTACCAGGGTAATAATTCAATTTTCATGCTCCGTCATGTAGAAAAAAATTTATAATTTGTTCAGCTAAATATGAATTTAAAATAAAAAGAGTTCTTGAAAGTATCAGCAAACAGAAGTAGTAGACAAATAAAAACTTAGATAGAAAAACAAAGGCTACATTCTGAAATATTTACTGAACCATATTAAAATTATTAATCACTAATTTTTTACCATTTATGGGCTCTCTTAGTGTTTCCTTCCTCTTCACATGTTTGTTTTTGTTGAATTCTTTTAATAATTAGCTATGCTGAAAGACACTGGACAGACATCAATATCACCACAGAAGATACCAAGATTTTGATTTGCTATCAGCACCTGGATTCCTCAGTGCCAACACTGGCTTTGCTCTTTCCTGCACATCCCACCTCACTGCAGAGGCAAGATCTGGCTGGTCCCAGCAACATCCTTCCAGGAGAATTCTTATCAAGCACGAGGCTGTTGCCAGAATAAAGGTATTGGGGGACCTTCCTCTTTTCTAATGTGACCCTGATGCCATCACTCAGTGCTGGAGAAATGCCAGCCCTGAGCTGGGATTTGGCACCGCACTCTTCTGTTCCTCCTTACCAGTGTTTCACAAGGGCTCAGGACACACAGAGAGATGCAGGTAACAAACCATGACCATCAGCTCATGTATCTACCATTTAAATATCTTAAATGCACACATTGAGCAGCATCAGATTTCCTGCTGAAGAACTGTCTGGACAGAAACCAACAGCAACAAGTTGATACAGCACTATGGCTTTTCTCCTGAGCTGTAAAAAGCAGGAGAATATAAATTTATTGTACCGCTAAATTGAGGAAAACAAGGGCATGCTTCTAGGAGCTTTCTGCTTTATTAAGTAAACATCTTCTCATTCATGTGGAAAATTCTTTCCAATTTGGCTAAACAATTAATCACCAAAGAGCGACTGGTGATTAATGAACACGATGACTTTCTGAGGTGTATGTTCATCATGACAATTTTCCTTCATCCCAGTGATTTTGCTGGTGTTACTGACAAAATGTGATGATAAAGGCTCTGCAGTGTGTGTGGTGGGGATACAGATATTCCAATGATTAAAACCTGTCCATTTTAGAACTTTCAGGAGGTGAGATGGGGTCCCCACCTAACCATGGGAAGGAGCATATATTGCCTGGGCATCAGTGCACCAGCCTGGCAATGAGTGACTGATTCCTTATTCTCCCTGTGGCCCTGTAGTAAGAGCTCCCTTTGGCCAGTGGAAAGAGCTGGTTTATTTGCAACAAGCTAAACCACTCTGTAACCACCCCTACTGTAACACCCTTTCACACTGCTTAAAGATGTAAAGAGGCTGTGAGTAAATAAAAACAGATTCCCAAAATATACTGAATCAAATACTCAGTTCTGCACTACTTAAGAAGCCAAGCTGGTTGTGTTACATTTAAAACTCATTACGAGGATGGTATTTCCCTCCTGTGGATGAAGCTGAGCAGAAACTTTCATGCTGTGGAGGTGCATGTGCCTTGCTATGCCAACCATTCAGAAGCACAGGAGAGGATGACAAATTCACATAGCCTTAGCTATTGCAATCTGAAATTAGGGCATGCAGATCCACATTGTGGTGCCCTGGAAGTGATTTTAAGATATTACCATGAATTTTGGAGCGATCCAGAGCTGGTCTGCACCAGTTCCACACAAAATCCCTCCAGAAATATATACATGGGACTATTTCATTGAGAGACATCAAAATGAGAGAATCTCCCTCCTTTGCTGTAAAGGCAGGAGCTGGATTGTAGCAAGGTCCAGCTGTGATAAATAAGGAGCATTTTACTGCCAGTGAGGAAACAAAGTGAGATAGTACATACCACAGCTTTAGAAATCCACCTCTACAACTTCTCATTTGTTACCTAGATAATTCTGCTTAACATCCATTTTGTGCACTCAGCCTTTCCTATACACTTTCATTCAACATTTTAAAAATTGAGCTACTAACTCAAATCAGCTCTAAGAGGATGAGGATAAACCACCAAATTTTGCTAGGCGGTGGTATACATTTTTATCATTTAAGTGATATTTTCCTCAATAGAGGCCCATTCTCATCTCATTCCCCTCTGTAATGATTTCCAGCTGATGCAGAAATACTCTAAGTCTTGTACCAGACTGTTATGGTGTGTACAAGTTGCTGTTGATTATGCTCTTGTAGACAAGAGCATTTAATACAAGTCTGAAGCTGCTGGAATCTCAAAGCATGTTGACTCACTGCTCTGCCTTTCAGACTGTTTTAAGCACTTGGGGGGTTGTTTCAGAGGAGGAACATGCATAGAGATGAAATGTCCATTGCCAGCCTCCCTTCCAAGGTGTAAAACAGGGTCATGAATTCTCTAAAGAGGATATTTTCTCTTGGACAAGTGAAAGGCTGCTGAACCACTCAATTGACGACATCCCTCACGGCCTCCCAATGGAAACATGGATCTCCCCATTCCTATGCTAAGTAGCCTGATATATGCCAAAGAGAAGAAAATCCCTTTCCTTGTTATCAAACCCTATATTTCCTAGCAGCATTGGATCCTGCTTCTGCTGAAACCTGCTCCAAATTTTCCTGGAGCACCTCAATCCTAAACAGTCAGTCAAGAGCTCTGGGCTTTGTCAGAGATCACGCCTCAAAGTACTTACTTAGGATCAACATCTTCCAACCATTTCCCATTAGCAACTCCTGCAACATGAACCAGCAGAATTTCTGCTGAAAGACTGCACAAGTTATCCTGTAACAAATAGAATGGGTGATAAATTGTCTTTGGCTCCTGAGGACACAAGACCCCACAGAAAAGCCTGATGGGGAGAGGAGGGTTATTAACAGCCATGGCCCAAACTCTATATTGCAAGATGACCCTGTGTTACCCATCCCTCTCTCTCAAGCTGGTGTATTCCAGCTCCTTTGTTTTAAGCTTACAGATTTTGTACTCAAATAAAAGGTTTGCTGATGAACTGAAATAATTTTTGGTGACCAAGCAAAGCAGGACATGCCCAAGAAAAACAAGTAATTTCAGCTCTGCCAGTCCTTCCCTTTCAATGTCAAAAACTTTATTGATTAGCAATTGAAAAATAGGCATGATGTCAGCTTACTACAGTCTCCTGGGCTCCCTTCTGAGGGCACTCCTCAGTTCTTTCTCAATTAACATGAAAGCTGGGGAGAGTATGCATTTTTACTGGTAAGTTAAGAAATGCCTCCATCAAGAGTTCTATTCTTATATCGCAGTAAGTATACAATGATTGAATTTTGGATTAAAATACTTTTTTCTCCCTATTTCTCAGAATTAGAAAACCATCAGTAACATTTTTCAGCCTTTTTCCTTTTCTGATTTTAGGCAGATTCCTAAGAGCATCTTATAATCAGGACTGTAATCCTCCAACCTCCCTTACATCTGTCATTTTCCTGAATGGTCTTAAAAATAAAATGAGAATGATTCAATTAACAGTTTAGGGGGATTTTTACATTAGGCAGAGCATTTCTTCAGCATTAGAAAATATGTGGCACAAATCATTAGTATTTCCCTCTATGAATAAAAGAAAAAAAAATGTAAGGCTGTAGGTTTAATATGCCAATGCCTTCCAGATCTTTTTGTTTCCTGGTTTTGGTTTTGTGAATGAAACTTAGCAACATCCAGGATGCCACTAAGTGTCACACAAACATTTGAAATTCATCACATCTCATAAAACCTACATATTGAACAGATATCATCTTCAGTGTAGGAAGAACTTGGCCCGAAGTCCAGTGTGCTCAAAGAGAGGATTTGGGGTCAGTAGCATTCATACTGATTTGAAAAAAGTGAGGTTGCTGGTTTCAATATTGCCAATGCTAAAAGGTATCAGGCTTCAAAAGTAACCAAGAAATTGAGATGTATTTGGTTTCCTCACCATCACCTGGGATGTTTTTTATTTTGCTCTCAATTCTTGAGTACTCAGGCTAGAATAGGTAATTTATTTTTTAACTTTGCTCTGAAGTGAGGAGACCTGGAAGTTTTCTTTCAAAAACAAAATACACATCTAAGGAAAGACCACCTGAAATCAGAGCTGATCCAGTCATCGTGTCAGTCCAAGCTCCACAGAAGTCTACACAAACCCACAAATATCAGATTTGCAACAGCACCAGGAAAGGTGACTAGACTCTTAAACACCCTGACCATTTGAATTTGAGGTTTTGATAATTCTCATCTGCAGGAGCTCCTCTTTAAACCAACATAATAAATAATAAATCCCATCCTTTACACTCAGTTGCACTCAGGGTGTAACCATGGACTCCAGAGTGTAGAGGATGGGTCTGTCTGTGCACTGTGTACGGCTGCTGCCTTGTCAAAAAAGCTTTTTGCCTTCTTCACTACCTGACCAGGAGTTTGCAAAATTGAGCTCTTGGACCCTGCACTTGCATCATGCTTTCTAGCTGCATATCCACCTGGTTCAACACTCAGTTGTGATTTTGTATCCTGCAGATCCACGAGAAACCAAGGGAGCTTGATACTTGCAGAGGCAGACTGTAACTCTGAAAGGGGACTGAAGAAAACTAGGTAATGATGAGTGTGTGAGACTTTCCTGATTGCCTGGCTCCTACTCTCCAGCAACCTTCTCCTGCCTTGGCCATCAGTGAAGCACTTCTTCATTTCACTCTTTCTCTTGACCAGACCAAAGAGAAGAGCCAAACAGTGCCTTGACCTCCATTATTTGTCTCTTTTTCATTCTTCACCCATTTTGATTGTCTTCCGTGTTCCCCAGGTAAGCACGCTGGAGAACTCACATCAGGTATGAATTTGTATGCCAGACAAATGAGAAAGGACAGACTGAAGAGGAAAACCACAACCTTCTTTCATTTGTTATCTAATTCATTTGTCAATCTAATGTCGCTTACAACTTCTGGGTTAGCCAAGCCATAAAACAAAACAGATCCCTGGTTACATTTGTGCAGCAGATTTGTCTCTTTCTTCTGAGCTCATTAAAACAACTGCTTTCATCTCATTAGATTGCTAAAACATTTCCAACAGGACTAGATGTGTCATGTCAGAATATGACAAGCAAATTTCTTTTAAGGTTTTAAAACTGGGTTGGAAGAGGAGAAGCTATGCAGTTCACTGTTGTCACTGAAAGATATTTTTACTTTTATGAGTCCCTAAAACAAGAAACAAATTAAGAACTGTCAAGGAAAAAGAAAAAACACAAACCCAAAATGTATTCCATCTTGCCTCCTAATATTGTTACTGCTTTTCTCTGAAATCTCTCTCAGTCTAAATTCAAGAATCTTAAACATAAAAGAAGGAACTATGGTTGTTAATGCTTTGGCACAATTAGAAATCCAAGAGGAAGGAAATAAATGCTGAAAACATTATTACCCTTTGCAACTACAAGCCAAAATGAACAGCCTCACTTTTCTCTGTTCCCAGTTCTTATTCTTCTTGCCTGGTTCAGGGGCAATCTCCCGGTGCTGTGCCACTGCAGAGTGTGGAACATGACACCCACAGCATCCAGAGATGCAAGAAAGCATCTGGGAAAGTGGGGAAAAAATTTGCAGTGAGGGAAGAGCCCCCTTTTTACAGCAGCCTCCACGGGGATGATTTCTGACACCCTGGCAGGGGACCCTGCCTTGCTCAGGGCAGGTAATGCACTGCCCAGCTGCCATCCCAACGTCCCAGAGCTCACCCAGCAGGCTTTTTGCTACTGGTTTCACTGCAGGTTCCACTGCCAAAACAGCCTCACGCGAGCTTACTTCCTCCTTCCTAGGGTCTGTGTGCCACATGCACGGTGCCAAATCCACACCCAGGACAAAGGGCACTGGGGCAGGTCTTGGGAGAACAACACAAGTTCATTGGGAAGGCTGCAGCTCTTTGCCCTGCTTATTGAAACCCAGTTCAAATACTGCCCAGGTGCAGCCTGTCGCTGCCCTACTTTGGGCTTGAAATCACAGAAATCCTGGAAAACAGAAGGATGAGCATGGCTCAGCCTGACCTGGTGCTCTAGTGAGGTTCATGGCTCTGGGCTGCCAGCTTACACCATAATCAAACAGTTCCCAGATGGAAGCAGAGCCGAGTGGGGCTCTGCACCTCATGCCATAGGGCAGGAGAGCTGTGCTGGGCAGTGGGACAGACCATGAAGATGCAGTTTGCAGTCCTGTCCCCGGGAAGATGCTGCAGAGGCAAAGCAACTCTGCACCATTAGCCCCTGTGGGGTGAAGTATTCCTGGGGGAAGGGGCTGCAAGTGTGAAATCACTACAGATTTGAGACACAGACATGCAGCAAAGAGCACTCAAGTGGGTGTTCACAACACATCATTTCATTTCAATGGCATTTGGCATCAAATTGCTGTAAAACCAGTGGGCGGGGATCGCTTCTCACTGAAGAAGTTCATTAGATTATAAGTAATTTGGTTATACAGAAAGCAAGTAGAACCTGGGGCTGTTTTGAGGGGCTTTTTGAAAAAGGTCAGAATAATGTATCAGCCGGCTGTTGGGACTGATGGCTGTTGGGGAGAAGAGAGTAGATATTTCAAGATAAGCACTGTACACTAGTGTATTTTTCTCCTGATTGTATATTTCCATCTTTCTCATACTTAACATAAAAATAATTTTGTGAAAACTGGCACAGCAGAGAAGCCTATCAACTGGGTTACTACCAGTACTTCTGGTGAAGTGGCACATAGCTGCTCTGGAAGCACCAGAATCCTATGAAAAGGAGCCGGACCCAGCTCTCTGCACCCAGCTCAGCAGGGGACAGAAGTTGCTGCTTCTGCAAAAGCAAAATCCAAAATCAAATCCCAAGCTCCAAGATTTTTCCTGTGGGCAGATGAAGCCATGTCTCCTCTGGAATGCCACACCTATCACTAACCCCCCCATTTGAGAAGGTGAAATACTGCCCTGGCTCACCATCCAGAATGGTGGCTGCTGAGTAGGTGGCAGGACCTTGTTTTTGAAGCCATGCCAGCTAACTCATCCTCTCTGTGCAAGCACAATTAAATACTGAATTCCCTGGAAGCCTTGTGCTGATGGCAGCGGATGGTGTCCCCACCTGAGCAGTCCAGCCCTGCTCACCACTGAACCGTTGCATGGATTTAAGTGTCCTGCTAAGCACTAAGAGATGGAGATATGCTCGGTGTCCTGCTCCACTGGGGCTTTTGATGAACAAGCACATTCACCAGAGTTTTAAGTCCCCACAAAAACATCCTAGAATAACATCAGTCTTGATTTCATGCTACAATCCAGGTATCCCAGAAAAGATTATAAGTTTCAAATTCTGCATGTGCTTGACATTTATTTGAATATATAAGATCTAAAAAATGTTAACATCCTTTCCTACATTGTGAATTTACTGAAATAGAGTGGTGTGAGTGGAAAATTAATTTCTCTTGTCTGGTAACTCTCACCTTCTAGCTTGGATTTTAAAGGAAAGCCCCAGCTTTGCTTGGTTACAGATGGTTTTTAGATTAAGCTGAGTGAAAATAGAATCTGGTCAAAGCCTGATTCTGAATGCTGTGGCACACTCTGTAGTCTCATTGGCTTGCATGGCACAACCATGCCTTTCAGGACTGTTCCTCTGACTAGCTTGGCTCTGAACCTTCATTTTGAGGCATGGGCAAAAGTATGTGGACTGCAGGACTGGTTGTGAAAAAATACAGCAAAATTAATCAGCCAAGGTGGAGCAGTCAAAGTGCAAGGCTTAAGGGTGTCAAAACCAACCACGGGGGCTAAGAAAAGTGTCATTCTTAGCCTGTGGTGCCACTGTTTGAGATGCACATTCCAGACTCCAGTTCCACCTCTCTGTCATTCACCAGTACCTCTTTTTTTGCTCAATAAACCCCCACTCACCAGCTAAAAGGTATCTCCAAATATTTCACCAAAAAAATCCTGAATTAAATTTACAAATCCTTATCTCCATCCTGGCCACACTCTCAAATTACTGTAATTTCTACTTCTGTGTCTAACATTTCAAGGATTAACTGGACAGTGTGTAACCTCTTCTAGTCCTATGGAACAATGTCGGCTCTCTGTTCCTTTGTCTTAGCATTCTCCAATCTGTCTATAGATTCCTGTGTTTATTTTCAAGGCAATATCCAAGTGTGAAGCTGCTTTAGCCATTCATGAGGATGAGATTTATTATCTAGAAGCACACCAATAACACAGTATTAAAAAAAATAGCAGTCTTTCATCAAAATCTAATGAACATGTGATTTAATCTTTATTAAGAATTCATTAGGTTCTCAGCAAGCCTGTCTAATGGAGCTTGACCAGGTGAAATGCTAATGCCTACATTATATTTAAATTAATTTTCAGCAATGTTAGTTTCCCCACGTTGTTCCCTACTCATCGCTCTCCCTGGCGCCCGCGGCTGCGCGCCTCTCCCCAGATGCTGCTGCCGTGCTCATAGCAACACTGCTGTCCCCACCCCAGCCTCCGCACACTTCACTGGAGTTTCCACACTCATGGATGCCTCCCAGTTTCCAGCACTATAAGCCCATCCACCATAGCAGCTTCCTTGACATTTTCATATCAGGTACAAAGCTACAAGCCTAGCATGCCTTACTTTGAGTCTTTTTAATGAAAGGCATGTATATATTTATACACACACACAAAATGGGTATATTTCAGTCCTCAATATACCAATCTAGTCCAGCAAACAGGTTATTATCTTGATGTGTTTTGCTTCAAAAAGCAAAAGCTCTGCTCTTTGGAAAACAAGAGTGATTGTTCATTTATTGTGTAGCCAGTGTGATCACTGCCTGCCCTCCTGCCTATGGGCTCTACGTGTGCACTCTGCTGTTGTAGTTCCTACAGCCTCTCCCTTCAACCAAACCCATCGCCCGCCATTCCAGCATGCTTCTGCAGAAGCAATTCCTAGAGATTAAATAATTTATTGGTCATCTGCAGCGACATGTCTCCTGATCCACCTTTTGCACACAAACAAGAGCAAACCAAACCCACCCCACTCCAGACCCAAATCAATCTGTGGGGGTGAAAGGGGGGATAACCTCTTTCAAACAGTGAAAGGGGATAATCAGAGCCTCTACAGAAGTAGGATACACAAACGTCAGTGGGGAGAGCCATGGACACCGCTGAGCACTGGAGGTGAGTGTGCTCACAGACCTCCCAGCCCCGCAACGCCTTGGGAAAAGCACTGCCTCAGGCGGGGATGATGGTTTCATTGAAGACCCGAGGGGTGGGCACAGCGGCCACAGAATTGATACAGAAATATCCGGGTCACCCGCTAAGCCACCCTGCCTGGAGGGGAGCTGGGCTGAAGGCCCAGATCTGCGCCCATGGTGCACGCACATGCACACCCACATTCACACACTCACACACACATTCACACACACCCACATTCACACACTCACACTCACACATTCGCACTGACACGCACACACCCACATTCACACACACACACTCAC
>VXBI01008948.1:0-14040 GCA_013397375.1 Toxostoma redivivum
TTTTATTATTTTAATTTTATTTTGTCTCTGTTGCAGGCCTCTCAAGGCATCACTAATTCCTGAGCTCTGACCCACCAGGTGTGCCCCAGTGACACAAGAGACCCTTCCCATCACCCAAATCTGCCCAAAAAATCCCTCCCCAGAGCAAGTGGCACCCGTACATCATCCCTGAGCATGTTGGACAGGAAGGTCATCATCACACTGTGCTTCCGAGGGTACTTCTGGCACAGGGCACTGATGGCCTGCACCACCACCACCTGCAGGGAAAACAGAAAAATGTGGATCAGGAGCTCATTTCTCTAGGAAAAAAAAACAGCTTTCTATCTCAGATTAAATAAATTCATGAAAAGGGCTAAAAATCAGGTGGGGGACAGTCAGGGCGTGGCTCAGGAGTTCATTTCTCTAGGAAAAAAACAAATCAGCTTTCTTAAATAAATTCATGCCCAATGATAAAAATCAGGTGGGGGATACCCAGGGTGTGGCTCAGGAGTTCACTTCTCCAGGAAAAACAAAACCAGCTTTCTGAAATAAATTCACGAAAAGGGATAAAAATCAGGTGGGGGAGAGTCAGGGCATGGCTCAGGAGTTCATTTCTCTAGGAAAAAAAAACAACAGCTTTCTTAAATAAATTCATGAAAAAGGATAAAAATCAGGTGGGGGATAGTCAGGGTGTGGCTCAGGAGTTCATTTCTCTAGAAAAAAAAAAAAACCAGCTTTCTATCTCAGGTAGATTAAATAAATTCATGTCCAAGGATAAAAATCAGGTGGATNCAAAACCAGCTTTCTGAAATAAATTTATGAAAAAGGATAAAAATCAGGTGGGAGATAGTCAGGGCATGGCTCAGGAGTTCATTTCTCTAGGAAAAAAAAACAACAGCTTTCTTAAATAAATTCATGAAAAAGGATAAAAATCAGGTGGGGGATAGTCAGGGTGTGGCTCAGGAGTTCATTTCTCTAGAAAAAAAAAAAAAAACCAGCTTTTTATCTCAGGTAGATTAAATAAATTCATGTCCAAGGATAAAAATCAGGTGGATACTCAGCACGAAAGAACTTTGTGAAAGGGTGCTACAAGGCCTGGCTCTGCTAAAAAATTGGATTTTTGGATGGAATGTGTGAACTCAAAGGCTTCCTCTCCTTCCTTCCTTCTTCCCAGGCATGATCATGATCCAATTTTAATTTGTCATGTTCTGTCTTGAACTCTTTGCAATTTCAAGCTTGTCTAATACTTGTTTTTCTCATAAGAACAGGACTTAAGATCATTTAAAGTTTAAAAAGATCACTTAAAAGATCATTTTAATCAATCACTTAAGATTAATTTCATAGAGCTGTGCTCCTCATGGTGTAATAGATACAACTGAACCATCCTGAACTAATTAATTACCAGTTTAGCCACTATAAAATTTACTAATTAGTTAGAAATTTATAATTAACAGTTTCCTAACTATGCATCAAGACTCAAAAAGAACACTGAAAATCCTTCTTCCTCCCTAAAATAACCAGAATGAAATACAGGATGCTGCACAGGAGCCAGCAATCCACCAAATGATATTTTTTTTTCCTTTCTTAGAGTGGTGGAAGGAAAACACACAGGACATTTAAGCTGCAAAACACCTTCTGAACTTCACCCTACCAGCACTGACAAACAGGAAAAACCTCATAAAAAATCCAAAACAACCAAGAATGGGAAAAAAAACCCTGCAGCTGGCAAGAGCAGAGGGCTCCAATGGCACACCTTAAACTCATCAGAGATTTCTGAGACGAAGGAGGAGATCTGTTTCATCAGCCTGTCCACGCTGCTCTCGCTGCCTGTCTTCAGCAGGGTGGTGATGGCCAGCGTGGCAATGCTCCTGTTGGAGTCTGTGATCAGGTTCTCCAGGTCCAGGTTGCAGGCAGTGACTGCAGATGGATGTTTCATGGCTACCTGCAAGGAATGCAATTCTAAAATGATGCAGGAACATCGTGCAGTTCAGAGGGCTGGATGCAATCACAGCTCAGCGTTGCAGTGTTTTAAATTAATTTTAAGTTAAGTTGTGGGTTTGGCAGTCAAATTTCTGCTGTGTTGTGCAGTTCTGAAATCAGAATATTTCCTTCATGTGGATTTTGTAATGTTAAATATCCAGCTCATAGATTATCCAACTACAGCTTGTTATATCCTTGTGGGTATAAATGAGCAAACACAGCCTGAATGCAGGAGAGATTTCTGTCCCACCAGGAGATCTGGCATGGAATCATGGCTACCTGCATGGAATGCAATTCTAAAATGATGCAGGAGCATCGTGCAGTTCAGAGGGCTGGATGCAATCACAGCTCAGCGTTGCAGTGTTTTAAATTAATTTTAAGTTAAGTTGTGGGTTTGGCAGTCATAAATTTTTGCTGTGTTGTGCAGTTCTGAAATCAGAATATTTCCTTCATGTGGATTTTGTAATGTTAAATATCCAGCTCATAGATTATCCAACTACAGCTTGTTATATCCTTGTGGGTATAAATGAGCAAACACAGCCTGAATGCAGGAGAGATTTCTGTCCCACCAGGAGATCTGGCATGGAAAAGCCAATTCTAAATAAATTCCAAATAAAGCCAGCACAAGGGCAGCTGCTCTGCTTGAGGTAACACATCATTAGGCACTGCTGGCTGGCTCTGATCTCAGAAATTGAAGTTTTTTTTGGGAGGTTTGAAGCACTCACTTTATTGAGGGTGCGGACGGCTGCGTAGCGCAGGACAGGTTTGGGAGAGCTGCAGAAAAGCTGCAACACTGGGGAACAAAAAAAACAACCAAAAAACAAAGATATAACCTCTTTCAAAGAAATTTAATAAAGTCTAATAAATCTCCATTCATCTACACACTGCTAAATATTCATGCAGCTCTATGTATCATTTATCAGGAGTTTCACACAGGTTAGAAATAAACTCCTGGTTTTAGAAATAAACTCCTGGTTTTAGAAATAAACTCCTGGTTTTAGAAATAAACTCCTGGTTTTTATCCCACTACCAAGAACACATTCCAGTTCTATATTCCAGCTGGAGGAGAGTTTTCCCAGTTTTTTTTTTTTGTGGTTGTTTCATCCCTGGGAATGTCCAAGGCCAGGTTGGACAAGGCTTGGAGCACCCTGGGATAGTGGAAAATCTTTAAGGACCCTTCCAACCCAAACCATTCCAGGATTCCTTCCCATCCCAAATTTCTGCAGCTGGATAAAGAAAAGCATCACCCCATGCCTTTACTGTCATTTATCTAAACATCTGGATGAAAAAGGGAAAAGGGATCTCATCCAAAAGCCCTTAAACTTGGGGTAAAAGGGGCTTTTAATCAGAAAATTCAAATTTGAGGATTGTAATTCTGCTGGATTTTCCCTACATTTCTTTATTTCAGCTGTTCCAGGGGTGCAAAGGGCTGGGACCAACCTGACACAGCAGGTGCCAGCTCCCTGGCAGTGCAGTTGGGCAGGTGGATGATGGCAGAGGCAGCCTCATAAATCACCATCTCGTGCTTGTTCCTCAGGCAGCTCTCAATGAAGTCAAACAGGGGGCTTTCGTGGCTAAAAGCACAAAAATCCCAGGATTTTAGGCTGGAAAAAGCCCTTTGAGATCAAATCCAAAACTTCTGTAGCTACAAACACAGAATCCCAGGATTTTTTAGCTGGAAAAAGCCCTTAGAGATCAAATCCAAGACTTACACGGCTGCAAACACAAAAATCCCAGGATTTTAGGCTGGAAAATCCCTTTAAGATCAAATCCAAGATTTTAACATAAAAATTGAGGCTGGAAAAAGCCCTTTAAGATCAAATCCAGAATTCATGGCTACACCCAGAATATCCCAGGATTTTAGGCTGGAAAAAGCCCTTTAAGATCAAATCCAGAATTCATGGCTACACCCAGAATATCCCAGGATTTTAGGCTGGAAAAACCCCTTTAAGATCAAATCCAGAATTAATGGCTACACCCAGAGAATCCCAGGATTTTAGGCTGGAAAAACCCCTTTAAGATCAAATCCAAGATTTTAACATAAAAATTGAGGCTGGGTAACCCCTGTAAGATCCAGTCCATGCATTATCCCAGCACTACAGCTCAGTCTCTCTGAGCATTCCCACAAATGCTGTTCCCAAACCTGAATTAATTGTGATTTTAACCCTTCCTTACCCCTCCTCAGACTCCTTGAGGAGTTTGCTGGCAATCCTGATCAGCATGCAGTAGGCAAACTGGGATTTCAGGCCGGATTTGGTGAATTTGTTCAGCATCTTGGACACAGCCAGGCGGTCGTTTTTCCTAAGGTGATAGAGCAGCCCCAAAGCATGATACTATGGGATGGGAAAATGGGAAACAGAGGGGCAGGCACTGAGTTCAGCTGAAAAATCCACATTCCAATATCAAAAGAGGGGAATTATTGCTGTTTCCTGGCAGAAATCATCTTCTATCCTCAACTGAGCTGAGTTTCCTGCTGTTTCCTTGCCCTTTCTGTCCACTCTCAACTCTTCCTGAAGATCCAAAGAGCCACAAAGTTAATTTATTTCCTTTTTTTTTTTCCTCCATTAAATATCAAAACTTCAAAGGTTTCAGCTTTGCACAGCCCTGAAATGACAGCTGACCTCACAAAAATCCTTGAGGCCTTTTTGATGGAATATTTTTAGTTCCTTACCAAGTTATTTTGGTTTTTTTTCCTCATAAAACTGATTTACTGCAAGCAGCTAAGTGAGCAAGAGCAAAGCTGATTTTACAGAATCTTTCTGATCATGAGTTTGCAACAGTCAGAATAGAATAATTCCATATTCTGAACAGTCAGAATAATTCCATTTCCACAGAGGTCTGGAGTATCTGTCCAATATCTAAATAAATATCTAAAAAATACCTAAAGATAATTTTGCTCTTTGGAGTTCTTAATGATATTTGGGTTCATCTTTTGCATCTGGCAAGTTTTCTGAAAGCCAAGAGAGGCAGTGAGAGAATTTCCCAAGTTTTTGGAGCAAATTCAAATCCCTTCTGCAAGAACCACTGTGGGACAGGCAGCAGCATTCCAGCTACCAGAAATTCAGCAGGAAAAAGGGAAGAAAACTCCAGAACAAATTATTAATTAACAATCTCGTGCTGGCATCATGGAAAAATTCATTAATTTTTTGAAACTCTCAAGTTGTTTCCCACAAATCACAATTCTTGCTTTTAAAAGACTAAAGAAAAATAAGATTTCTTTTTTCTGAAGTTTTCTTAAGAACTCCCAGAATGTCACTAAGCCCCCCTCAGCATTTTTGGGGACTCTCAAACACACCTGTACCATGATGTTGTCACTGGAAGCTGCTTCCTGAGCTTCATTAATCCACCTTTTGACCACATCATAGCTGATCTTCATCATGTGCTGCAAAAAAATGGAGATTGGAGGCAATCTGTGGATTTCCTTCCATCTCAGTCTCAAATTATTCCACTTCTGTTAATAAAAATATTAACTAAGAGATCTTTCCCAGCCTTTTCTCCCAAAAAAAAGGGAGGGGAAGTCACAGTGGATTCTTTCATCTTGCCCTCTTGGTGTTTATTAGCAGAAATAATCCTGAATTGCAGTTTCAGCAGGTGATTTCATGGCCCCTCCCCAGATAAATTCATGTTTTACTCTGCAGAAATAGGAGCATTTTGCACTAGAAATTATCATGATTGGTGTACTCAATTGTTAAGAAAGCAATTTGAGGAGAGAAAAGAAATTTTGCTTTTTTCTTATTTTTCAGTGAGATGAAGAAACATCTCTGAGAAAAATCAAAACAAACAGAGCAGACTCAGCTTCCCAGCCTGACAAAACACCAGATTTACAAAAATCTGCTTTATTTACCAAGGAGGACACCAGAGCAGAGCTGGACACGCTGGGGACCTTGTCCACAATGGCCTGTTTCATGTACCTCTCAATGGCCTGGAGCATTGTACCCTGGGAAGGGGAAAACAGGAAAAAGGCAAGTGTGGATGCTTGGGAAGAAGAGCATAAAAGCAGCAGAAGGAAATAATTCATGTTCAAAGGACCCCCAGCAAAAATCTGGGGTTAATTCTGTAAGGTGGAGTTTGAGCTGCCTGGTCTGAAGGGACAGTGACAAAGACACCAGCAGAGAAATCCCAAATGGAAACTAGAGTTCCTAAATCCTCCAGCTGCACATTCCCAGTGATTCAGCACCACAGAGCATTGAGCAGAGCAATCCCAGCTAGAAACTGGAGCTTCTAAAGGTTCCAACTGCAAATTCCCAGAGCTCCAGTCCCACAGAGCTCATGGAAATTACTCAGGGCATTGATCAGAGAAATCCCAGATCAGAAACTGGAGCTCCCAAACATTCCAGCTGTACATTCCCAGTGCTCCAGCCTCATAGAGCTCCTGGAAATTGCACAGAGCATTGAGCAGAGCAATCCCAGACAGAAACTGGAGCTCCTAAATCCTCCAACTGCACATTCCCAGTGTTCCAGCCACACAGAGCATCAAGCAGAGCAATCCCAGAGCAGAAACTACAGTTCCTAAATCTTCCAGCTGCACATTCCCAGTGCTCCAGCCCCACAGAGCTCCTGGAAATTGCACAGGGATTGAGTGGAGCAATCCCAGATGGAAACTGGAGCTCATAAATCCTCCAACTGCACATTCCCAGTGCTCCAGCCCCACAGAGCATCAAGCAGAGCAATCCCAGATTGAAACTGGAGTTCCTAAATGTTCCAATTGCACATTCCCAGTGTTCCAGCCACACAGAGCTCATGGAAATTGCACAGAGCATGGAACAGAGCAATCCCAGATTGAAACTGAAGCTCCCAAACCTTCCAGATTCACATTCCCAGTACTCCAGCCCCATAGAGCTCCTGGAAATTGCACAGAGCATCAAGCAGAGCAATCCTAGAGCAGAAACTAGAGTTCCTAAATCCTCCAGCTGCACATTCCCAGTGCTCCAACTCCACAGAGCTCCTGGAAATTGCACAGAGCATCGAGTGGAGCAATCCCAGATCAGAAACTGGAGCTCCCAAACATTCCAGATGGACATTTCCAGTGCTCCAACCCCACAGAGCATCAATCAGAGCAATCCCAAATGGAAACTGGAGCTCCTAAATCCTCCAGCTGCACATTCCCAGTGATTCAGCACCACAGAGCTCCTGGAAATTGCACAGGGATTGAGTGGAACAATCCCAGATCTGAAACTGGAGCTCCTAAATCCTCCAGCTGCACATTCCCAGTGATTCAGCACCACAGAGCTCCTGGAAATTGCACAGGGCATGGAGCAGAGCAATCCCAGATCAGAAACTGAAGCTCCCAAACATTCCAGCTGCACATTCCCAGAGCTCCAGCCCCACAGAGCTCCTGGAAACTGCAGAGGGCACGGAGCAGATTTGGGATTTCAAGGCAGCCATCCCCTGCCCCAGGAGTGAGCCCAGCTGTACTCACATCAGTGATCCTGCACAGAGCTCGGATGGCAGGGCCTCGGTACACATCCTCCTTGCCTGTCATGTCTTTGGTCAGACTGAAACCAGCAAAAACATCCTCTTAAAACTTCTGCAACATCCCCAAGTCTCAGGCTTTATGTGACAATCACCTCATTTGTAATAATCAGCTTAATTGGAGAGTTATCAACATGAAAATCTGGGGAAAAACAGAGCTAGAAAATGCACATTTTGTATTGTTTTGCCATGGCTTGTTGAGCTCATTCTCCCTCTTGGTGGTGCTGCTTGTCCCATATGGAATTTTGATTTAGAAATAATGGTCAAAGTTCAGTTTGATTTATTTTATATATTTCTAAAGCTGTTCAGCAATCCAACAACAGATCCAATTTTTGCTCTTGCAACAGCTGCAATGTCTATTTTTGTAGCCAAAAAATGGAGACTTCAGCTGGGAGAATGAACTGGGCTTTGCTCTGATTGGCTTTAATTTCTCTGACAACAAAGTCACAGCCTAAATACTGACAAAACAAGAATTAAAAAACCCAAAGAAAACAAAGTAACAATTACTTGATAAACTGAATTCTCCCACAGAGTGGCAAGAAAATAACATTTCAGAGTGTGGCACATACTGTGTATCACAGAACTGCTGTATCCTTCTAAAACCTCAACACTGTAGCAGTTCAAACAGAGCCAGGGAGCTTTTTATTTTTATTTTTTTTTTCTCCAGAGGCTGAAAAGGTTCTGGAAGGTGTCCCACCTGCTGGTGACAATGATGACATCCTCAGAGATATTGGCCATCTCTTTGATTGTGAGGTAACACATTCTTCTGAGGGTTTGCTGGGGAAAGATGAGACTCAATGGTAATTTGAAGTTTTAAAAGAGAAATAAAACATAAAAATTAAATATTTCACTTTAAAAGAAAAAGAAGCTTTTAAACAAAACACTTTCTTATCAATTAATTTAACACATACTTTTCAATTCAAAGTTAACACATTCTTTTAAATTCAAAGTTTTAAGTGTAAAAGTACATTTGATAAGAGCCAGACTCCCTGATATCAAACAAATCAGAAGACATCAATATTCTGTAAAATGTTAAGAACTAATAAAAACATCCATGTTAATTATTATCACACTCAGAAACCTCATAATTATAAGTTAAAAACTTAGAAAATAACTTTGTTACTGTAAAAAAAAGAAACACACGTGGAGTGTTGGCATTAAGTCTTTGAAATCAATTAACTTTATATTTTTAAAAATCCTCTACTTTTTAAAATGTGAATATGAGAAACACTCCAAACCCTCAGCATTACCAAAAATTTTATTTAATCTTTGAACAGCTATGCCTTCCTTGGAGAAATCTCTAACAAGCAAACCCTTTTTAATTAAAATTAATGAGCCCCATCACTGCTCTGAGTCCTCACACTCTGCAGAAGAGATCACAGAAGGATTTTACATTGTGCTGAGCCCAAAGATGAATTCCCAAATTCAATTCCCAAACCATTCCAGGATTTTTAGGGCATTTTCCTCAATGCTGATCCAAGGAACAGCAGCCTTTGATCTGCAGGCAATGTTTAAATTCTATTTTGAATTAAGCAGATGGTGATTTGCAAGTGGAAGCAACAGCCATCAAGTGATTTGTAAATTCAGGCTTTGTCATTATCCTGACTTTTAATTAACTCAGAACCCACCTCCACCCTCAACCAACCCACAGAATAACCACATGTTATTATCCAGCCTTTTATTTCCAAAGCAGGAGCTGCCTCCAGAGCTCCTCCTGTGCACTGCTTGCCTCCCACATCCCAAAATCCAAGGGGTTGGCAGCTCCTGCAGGCCCAGACAGAAGCAGGGAGAGGTAAAACACCAGGTCCTTACATCATTAGACTGAAACAATCTGGTCATGGCAAAAAAAGCTTCTGTGGCTTCTGTGGTTCCAAAGTGTTCACCCTGGAAGGAGCAGAGAGGAAAACCAGGCATTATCCAGCTCCTTTTTTTAATGCCCTCCCACACAGCAGCAATCTTTCCTTGGAGATTTTTTTTTTTCCTGTAAGAAATCATCTTTTCCTCCCCAGGAAATCCACAATTCTCCCCATTTTAAACACCCTCCACAGGGATGGAAGTTTCCCAAAGAGGTTTTCCCTGGGAAGCTTCTTTCCCACTAAAAAAAATATTAATTCTGGATGGAGAGAAATCCTCAAAAGTTACCTGGTTCAGCAGGTACAGGATCTTGGTGAGGATGTGAAGGCATCTTCGTGGGTTTATTGGGGTCTCATTGAAGAGCCTTGCCTGGAAATCAAACAGAAATTATATCCCAACAAGAATAAATTCTCTTCCAACATCAGAATTAAATGAATCTGTTTCCAGCCAAGCAGCTTGTGATTTTTATTTGTATTAAATATGTGTCTCAGACAATGTGTTCTTGCATCTTGAGTTTGCAGCAATCTGAAAAAAGCACAAACAACTCAATTTGCCATCTGGAACTGGCAGAAATGCCCCAAAATAAAACATTTTTTTCTTGAGGAAGAGCCCCCTGAAATGCCACATGTCCATATGGAAGGCAGGACCACGTTTCATCTAATTACCCTAAAAAAAACCCTCATTAACTGTAGAGAAAATTAATTTATTTACACTCTCTGTGATTTTAAATTACTTCTATGAATTTAGCCATCCACATTTGCCCACAATGGTTCTGCAACACTTCCTGAAGGAAAATATAATTAACACCATTATCCTGTGATTATTCCTACCTCCTGAAGCACAGCACTCTTCTCCAGGTGCTGGAAAGGATTGGAGCCACTACCTGAGGGAAAAAAAAAATAAAATCTCTCAGTTGAGGAACTCCTCACACACCTCAAAAGGTCTGAACATGCAGGAACAGCCCCAAAATTTTACCTAAGCACCTCAAAACAGTGACATTCCTCTTTGAATAACTGATGCTGGCCATCAACAGCTTTGAATTCACCTTTCTTAAATGGTATATTCAGAGTTAGAGAAAGAATAAAGGTAAGGGGGGAAAAAGGAGAGGAAGAAGAAAATTGTTTGCTATTTAATTTGCTTTTCCATAAAATTATTTTCTTTTTCTACTTCCCTAATCCACCTATTTTAGACCTTCAGGCACCAAAAGCACTGAAGGCATCAACATAGGAGGATGTGAAAACAGAACTGAAATCACTTTTCAGACACAAAAATCCCTCCCCAGCCCCACTTCTGCTCCTGATCCTCTCCTCACGAACAAGAATCCCTCATTTCCAGTCCATTTATTCCTCAGTTCTCACATCCCAAGCAGAAGGAAATTGAAAATGAAACAAACTCAAGCCCAGCTGGGCACATTTGGAGCTCAGAGCAGCAGCACAGGAAATTCCAGGCAGCATCAGGTATTGCCAGGAACACGGATTTAACTTCCAGACTTTTGGAAAAGACTTTCCAGGGACACCTTCCACTATCCCAGCCTGGCCTTGGACACTTCCAGGGATCCAGGGGCAGCTCCAGCTTCTCTGGACACCAAGATTTTCCCTCCCCTGGGTGCTGCTGAGGGCCAGGGGTTGCCTAAATTCCCTGTTGGGAATTCCAGATGTGCAGGCACAGCCCAGACAGAGAAGGTCTGGAAAGGCTTCTCTGAAACCTTTTGGATTTTGCTTTGTGGAGCAAAGTGACTAAAAAGAAAAGCTTTTTTTCTTTACATGTATCATCATATCGTTCAGGTGGTGACAGAAAGAGAAATACACGTAATCAAGGCTCTCTTCTTTTTTTTAAGAGATGAAACTGAGTAGAGCAGATAAAATCCTCTCTAGAAACCAATAGGGAGAGAAAACAGAGCCCAATTCCCTTGGATTTATCACCATCAAGGGGAAATACTTTGGCAGTCAGTTCTTACACCTGAAACTAATTCCCCACGAGCTGTGAGAGATGAAAAATCACAGAACCATGGAATGACTTGGGCTGGAAGGAGATTTAAGGATCATTTCTATCACCTTCCACTATCCGAGCTCGGTCCAAACTGCCTTGGACACTTTCAGGTCTCCAGAAGCCAGAGCTTCTCTGGGAATTCCATCCCAGCCGCTCCTCACCTCAGCATCCCCTCACTTCCCTCACCTCCACCCCGCTCTCCCCTCAGCACCACCCTCACCTCAAACCCCGCTGTCACCCCAGCACACCTCAGCCCTGCCCTCACCCCAGCACCTTTCCCCTCATCCCCAGCCCCTCCGTACCGGACTCCTCGTCCTTTTTATCGAACTTCTTGATCATGGCGGCCCCGCTCCCGCTCGCTCCGAGCGCCGCCCCCTCAGCCGCCCCGCCGGAAGCTCCGCCCCGTCCCGCTCTCTGCCATCTGATTGGACCGCTGAGCTGTCAATCAACCGCCGCGCCTTCCGCTTCGCCAAGCCACGCCCCCACCTGCGTGCTGAAGGGGCGGGGCCAGAGTGAGGGCGGCTCTTAAAGGAGCCGCGTCCTTATTTTGTGAGGGGAGTGAGGTTTCGCTGGTGGACAGAGAGAAAAATAAAGAAATAAATAATTTATCCGAGCTCCTGGCGAGGAAACGGGAACTCAGATGGAGTTCACATGGAATTCACGTGAAAATCCCACCCTCTGGGGCCTTTGGCAAAAGCTGGGGTAAGTCACAAGTAACTCCTATGTAATCTTATGTAACTCACATTAACTCCCATGACAAACCAACCATTGAACGCTGGGCAAAAAAACCAAATTAATTCCCATGTAACTCACACTTTAACAAGTTAACAGAGTTAAATTTCACTTAACTCTCCAGACAAAACAACTATTTGAACCCACTGGCAAAAAAAAAAAGAATTTCCATTAATTTCCAAAGTAACTCCCATGCAACTCATGAGGAACTCACATGTAAATCCCAAGTAATTCCCATGTAACTCATGCATAACTTACACACAATTCCCATGTAACTCTCATAACACACAAAACCATGCCAAAAAAACCCCAAATTAATTCCCATGAAACTCACACGTTAACAAGTTAACAGAGTTAAATTTCACTTAACTCTCCACACAGAATGACCATTTGAACCCACTGGCAAAAAAAAAAAAAAAAATAAAAGGATTCCCATTAATCTCTCATGTAAGTCTCCACATGAAACAACCATTTAAACCCATTGGCAAAAAATTAAAAAATTTATTCCCATTAATCTCCCAAGTAACTCCCACATGTAAATACCAAGTAATTCCCATGTAATTCATGTGTAACTCTCATAACTCACCAACCATTGAGCCTTTTGGCAAAAAAAAAAAAATTAAAAAAAAAGAAAAATTACCTCAAGTTGTGCCAGGGAAGGTTTAGGTTGAATATTAGGAAAATTCCTTCCTGGAAAGGTTTGTCCAGGATTCCCCATTCCCAGAGGGATTGAACACCCTGTGGATGTGGCACTTGGGGACATGAATAAATAATTATTCATGTGTCTGGATAAATTTTCCCTAAAATATGAGGAATTGGACCTGCTTTTGAGTGGAATAACTCTGTGGAGCTGGAATGCCAATCCATGGGAGCAGGTGCAGGTTGGGAATCTGGAATTCTCATCCTGCAAGGAAAATAATTCCATGCCTTGCATGTGTGTGAATAAAAGGAAAACAGGCAATTCCTTAGGAAATGGGATGATCCAAGCCTGTATCCTGTTAAATCCAGCAGCAGCACAAAGCCATGACCCTGTTTTTAAATAACTTTCTTTCCAAAGCTGGATTTTTCACAGAATTTTAGGAACCTGATGATGAAAAACTGCTGAATTCCATCGCATTTTCCCAAATTCTCCTGCTTGTAATCCACAATCCAGGGAGCTGAAAATTCCTGGGGTAATTCACAAGTTTTTAAATTTAATCCTGGTTCTAGGCTGTGCTGCTGAGCCAGGTTTAACAGCCCAAACAATTTTTGGGCAGGACACCAAGAGCAGAGTGACCTTTCCTGGCACGTCCTCCTCGAGTGGGAACACATCCAACTCCAGCCACAATTGCCTTTTTAATTAGGAAATAGATTAAGATAAACTCATTGGTTTAGTCTGGAGTTATGAATGAGTTCATTCAGTGCCTTCCCTCCTCGAGCTGAAAAAAAAAATCAAACAAAAAACCATCAGGGATTATTTCAATTTTCTGGTTTCCCTTTTGGATTTTTGGAGTCTCCAGTCTGGAGAAGCATTTCCCATTCCATTGGGAAAATTGGGAAAGAAGATTGGAGGTGCTGCAAGCATCTCAGATATGATTTTATGGAATTTAGGAACTTTTATCAAAAAGCTGTGACACTTTCCCCTTGTTTTTTCCAATTGGGAATCCTTCCAAACCTGAGTGACAGGGAAATTCAGAGCAAATTGTTTTTTTTCCCCACTGGAAAATTGAAATTTATTTGTCCCAGTTCCCTGATATCACCCTTGTCTCCATGGAATTGTGGATTTGTGCTTTCTGTGGGTAAAAATTCCAGTGGTTTTTGCTTGGAGCAGAGGGTTGTAAGGAAAGGGTTTTGTTTTACTCCCCTAAACAGCAACAACAAATTTCTGAAAAAAGGGGGGTCCAGGATGGGTTTATTTCCTAAAATAAAATGTGTTAAATAACATATAAAACATAAAATATAAAATTTTAAATATATAATTTCTTATCCATTATTTTAAAAGATATTACATATAATATTTTGTTTTATTTTATGTTATTTGTTATATAATATATT
>VXBI01008948.1:22524-35119 GCA_013397375.1 Toxostoma redivivum
CCCACGGTGTTCCCCAGGGTGTCCATGCCATCCCTGGGGTGTCCAAACCACCACTCGAGGTGCCCACGGTGTTCCCCAGGGTGCCCATGCCATCCCAGGGGTGTCCATGCCATCCCTGGGGTGCCCAAACCCCCACTCGAGGTGCCCACGGTGTTCCCCAGGGTGCCCATGCCATCTCTGGGGTGCCCACGCTGCTCCCTGGGATGCCCACTCCACTTCCCTGGGTTCCCAGGCTACTCCCTGGGGTTCTCAAGCTCCCACTCAGGGTGTCCCTGCTGCTCCCTGGGGTGCCCACGCTGCTCCCTGCATTCCCAAACCCTTCCCTGGGTGCCCTCCCAGAGTGCCCAGGCTGCAGCCCTGTGTTCCCTGGGTATTCACCTCAACCCTGGCATTCCCACACCACTCATCACAGCGTCCAGGGAGGCTGGGGGTGGTTTTTGGGATCTGTGTGATGAACCCATGGAACTGCATCACTGTGGGGTTTCAGCCTGGGTGTGCTCTTTGGTGTTCCACGGCTGCTGAGCCTGGAATGTCACATCATTTTCTTGCCTCTCCAAAAGTCCAAAATTCTGGAATCACTGGATCGTGGAAGTTAAAAAAAAAACACTTTGAAAGTCACTGAGTCTAACAATTAACCCAGTGCTGCCACAGCCACCACTGACCTCCCAGGTGTCACATCCACAGGACTTGAAATCCCTCCAGGAATGGGGACCCCACCCTTGCTCATTCCTGCTGCTGAATTTCATGTTCCCATGTCCCCACAGATTTTTCTAAAGGAAGGGAAATGGTTTAGGAGATCCTGCTGTTGTTTTGGGAGTTTTTTCTCTGTAGAAAGTTTGTTTTTCTCTGAAGTGACCTGGTGTGTTGAATGCAGCTGGTCCTGACTTGGAGACCTCTGCTCTTGGAATGGGGGAATTCCAGCTGTGGTGATGGTGGAGAATCCTTGATTTGAGAACTTCCAGAGCAGAAATTCCATCATTAATTCAAAAGGGTGATCCTGGGAGTGTCTTGTTCTAAAGTTTCTGTTGCTGAAGTGACATCCTGACTCACCCTGCAGCACCCACAATTTCTTCTAGAATCATGGAATTGTTCAGGTAGGAAAAGCCCTCTGAGGTCAGAGATTCCAACCATTCCCAGCTCTGCCAAGGCCACCACCGTGTCCTGTTTAGGGCAAATTTGGGAGGAATCTCCCAAATCTCTCGAGGAAGCAGATTCAAGCGTCCCCTCCCCCTACTGGTTGGGGAAAGGATTTCCTTGGAGAAAAGTGGAAAAAAACCTGATTATTTAACAAGCAGAGTACTCACAAGCATTAAAAATGAATAATATGAAACGATAAAAGCTCTCGCTGCTCTGAAGAGGTGACAAATACAAAAAGTCCTTGTCGTGGGTGTAGCTCGGCTCGCTCAGCCTCATCGTGCTGGAAAATGCCCGCGCCCTGCTGGGTGTGAGCTCCCGCTATTTTTCTGGGTTTTCGGCACAAAACAGAGCGATAAGTCCCAAGAAAAAGAAAAAAAGAAAAGTTCCACTTTAGGAACTCCTCTGCCTCAGTTCGCTACAAAGTTAACTAAAAGCAGAGTTCTGTCCCGCTGTCCGAGCTGCAGAGACAAAACCATGGAGCAGGAATGCGGGAGAGCGAGTGCGGCTTCTAAAAACAAACTCCGCGCTTCTTTCCCCCTCCTTTCGCTCCTGGAACGGGCTTCAAGGTACAGAACTCATTTCTGGGCTAAACAGACGAATGGGGACACAATTCAGCATCATCGAATCACCTCAGGCACACTGCCCCATGTCCCCACGTGCCACATCTGCAGGGCTTTGAAATCCCTGCAGGGATGGGGGCTCCACCCCTGCCCTGGACAGCTGTGCTAGGGCTGGACAAACCTTTCCAGGAAGGGATTTTCCTAAAATCCAATTTAAACCTCCCCTGGGCCAGCCTGAGGCCGTTCCCTCTCCTCCTGTCCGTGGGATAAGATCCTAAATCCCTCCAAGAATTCAGGGAGTTGTGCAGAGCCACAAGGGCCCCCCTGAGCCTCCTTTTCTCCNTCAGCTCTGTTGCTCTTGGAGCTTTGGGAAAAATCTCATCACAGCTCAAATATTGGAACTACCCCTTGATTCATGCCCCCATTGCAAGCAGGAAGACTGTCAGGAAATCTTTAATTTACTGCAAATGTGGGAATTGAAAAGGATTCTGTGAAATCATGCTAGAAGGGAACTCAAGAGTTTTGGTGCCTGCTCTTCTCCAAGCTCCTGTGTGCTCCTGAAGCCCTGGAAAATGGATTTATTCCTATTTATAACGGGATGATGGGAAGGGCAAGGACTGTAAAATTATCTTGGGTGGCAAAAATAAGCCAGAAGAGCCCCACGTGCTGGGATGACCTGAGCCCTGAGGTCAGGAACCAGCTAAAAATAACCTTCCTCGAAGTCATTCCCCCCTGGCCTCATCCCAGACCTCCAGACAATATTCCAGGCAGCACTGCTGCCACCAGGATCACTGTTTGGGGCAAAAACTGTGGGTTTAGGGGGTGTTAGAGGAATAAATATTTTTCATTTTCTTGTAGTTCACTAGATGGGTAATGTGGGGTGTGCTGCTGCATCCCACTGGGTATCCCATCCTCTCCTGCCTTCCATCCCTGGCACACCTGCTCAACTGGAAATCTTTTTGAGTTAAAACATGGAAGTTTCATTAAATTCTGCAATTTTGGCATTTCTTATGGATTTTTCTTGCATCCAGATTTGTGAAAATCCTCTTTTCTCCCCTTTTTTTTTTTTTTTGTTCATGGATTTTAAATTTTGAGCAGTGAAACCTCACCTCTCTGGGCCTTCTCCTGATAATTTTTTAAGGAGAACAGCCAAGTTTTTCCTGGTGTGGATTCTCCAGTGTCCAGCTGTGTTTTTTTGGACATGGGATGACATCACATGGCAGCATCTCCATGCCTGGGATCATCCTGGCTGTGTTCTGTGCTCTGCTTCCCAATGTGCCAAAATGAGCTCATCCTCCACAAGCAGCATGGTTGGAGGTCGCTGCTGGAGAAAGACACAAAAAAACAAGTAAAAAATCCATGGAAATGCAAAATCCTTGGATATTGGGCAGGTTTCAAGCTGGATGTTTGATCCCAGCAGGATGCAGGTGGAAATAAAGCAGCTGGAGGTGTTTTCCTGGCATGTGAATTCCTTTGGGAGGTTTGGCCAAAGTTTGGGATGAGTCTGAGCACCTGGGATGATCCATCCACGGGAAATTCCAACTCACTGCTGAGGGAAAAAAAATCCTGCATCTCCATCTGATTGCTCCCCTTTTCCCCTTGGAATGGTTTGTGTCACCAAAAAAGCTGAAATCCATGGATGGCACCAGAGTGTGATCCTGGCACTGCTGGATCTTCTCTGAACAGCTCAGGCATTTTTTGGAAGAGAAGATTTCAACCAGCTGGGAAAAAAACCCCTTTTTTGGAAGGATTGGGATGAGGAGAGCAGGTTTAAAAGCTGCAGAGCTCACAGATCCCAGTTTTTCCTGGATATTTCCAGTGGTCCTGGCTGGATTTCCTGCTGTGCCCCCTTGGCACTGGAGCGTTTTTCATTCACTGAAGGCACAGTTCCAGGTCTGCTGAGCTGAGAGCTGTTGTGAAACATCCCCTGCCAGACATTTCCTTGAATCCCAGTTCCAAGAGCTGCAAATTCCAGGAATTGTGCCCAGATGTTGAGAGGAGACCAAGAGCTGCTGTGCTCAGCCCGTTTGTGTCCTCTGGCCACACCTGGCTCCACCTGGGCACTGAAGGGAGCAGATTCCCCCTGGGATGTTCTGGGGATGCACCACAGACCGGGGCAGGAGTTTTTGAGGATGGGGATTTTTATCTCTGCATGTTTTGGCTGCTGTGGGAGCACGTTGGGTTCCTGTCCCCACTGCTGCTGTGCCACTGTCCCCTTCCCATCCTGCTCCCATTCCCACTGTTCCCCTTCCCATCCTGCTCCCATTCCCACTGTTCCCATTCCCATCCTTCTCCTATTCCCACTGTTCCCAATTCCCCATCCTGCTCCCATTCCCTCTGTTTCTATCCCCATCATGTTCCCATCTCCACAGTTCCCAATTCCCCATCCTGCTCCCATTCCCAGTTTCCAATTTCCCATCCTGCTCCCATTCCCAGTTCCCAATTTCCCATCCTGCTCCCATTCCCAGTTTCCAATTCCCCATCATGTTCCCATCTCCACTGCTCCCAATTCCTCACCCTGCTCCCATTCCCAGCTGTATTTTGTGTTATTCCCATTACACATCTCTCATCTCTCTGTGCTGGCTCCCATTGGGACAGGGGACTCTCCAGCAGCCAGGATCCTGGATAAGCCATTCCCACACCACCACAGGGATCCAGGTGCTGGCACAATTTTGGAGCCACCAGGAAATTTTTCCCCTTGCACCAGAAAAGAAGGAAAATTTCACCACCCTGGCACAGGACTGAGCTCATCCTGAGGCCCAAGGGGAAGCAAGAGCTCCTTTGGGGAAAAGCAAAACCACAAACCCATCCTTGTCCCACTGCTGGATTTCAGCTGCCCCTTCCAGAGGGAAAAAACCCTGGGAAGTGGCTGGAGGACGGAGCAGCAGCTGGAATTCTTCATGTCCAGCTGTGACATGAGTGGAGAAGGATGGGGGTGGTGAGCACAGCCAGAATTCAGCAGCTGGGGGTGGCTGCTGGCCTGGGACAGTCACTGCGAGGGGATGGAATTCCATAAAAATTCCCTGCTGGCTGCAGGAGCTGCTGCAAGTGACCACAAACACACCAGAAGTGAAGTTTTCCCTTTCTCAGCCTCTGGAGGAGCTGCTACAAAAACCCCAGATTTGATCCCAAAAACGCTGGGACTGCTCTCCCTTTCTCCACCCCCTGTGTCAGGCACAGAATCCTTTACTTTTGCAGGATGGATGAACCCCTACATCCAGGATTTTCCAGAATCATGGAAAGCTTTAAGTTGGAAGGGAATTTAGAACAGGGACACCTTCCACTACCCCAGGCTGCTCCAAGCCCCATCCAACCTGACCTTGGGCTGAGGAGCCAGAGGTTCTGTGATGTCCCTGTGGTGATTCCAGATTTTTTTTTCCCATCCCAGCACGCTGCAGCCGCCCCAGGGCCGTGGCCAACGCTCACATCGACGCCGGGAATGGCACGGAGCTCAACTCCCGCCTGCGCTATTCCTGCAACCCCGGCTACAAACGGAAAGCTGGCACCTCCAGCCTCATCCAGTGCATCCTCTGGAATGGTTCTGAGCCTCGCTGGACTGACCCCACCCTCCAGTGCATCCGTGAGTCCTCACTGGGGAGCTGCGACAACTCCAGAAACGGAGATCGGCAAGAAAAGCGCCAAAAAATTCTGTTTCTTCCAAAAGAATCAGAAATGAGAGGAAATCACAGAGAGGAATTGAATCAGTGCAGCTCCTAATGGATCGTGGGTGATAGGAAAACAAAAGTTTTAGGTCTCACATCCTTCAGTGCTCCCAGGGAAGGAAATTAAAACCTGGAATTTATTTATTGCTGAGGATGGAACGCTAGGAATGCAGAATTGATAAACCACGAAGAGACTTTGCATAAAGCAGAGGTGCCCAATCTGGGAAAACATAATTAAAGCACTGATTAATTAGGATAATTAAAAAGGGACAACTTTTTAATCAATAGAAGATAGAATGGTCATTAATAACCTGAAGCCAATGAACATTAATTCCTTTTTTTGCTAAAATGTAAAAATTGTTAAAATTTGCCAACGAACATCCAGAATTTGTGGGATTTCCCCCAGACCTCAATGCTGGATAAAATAATTTTGTCTCTTTAACTTCCCAAAGCAGCTGGAGAGTTCATTTCCCAGCTGATGAGCTCCCTGCTGTGTTTTCCCAAAGGAGATCCAGCCCTTCCCCAGGAAAGCCCCGGCCCGGAGCTGCCACCGGCACCGCACCCGGAGAGCACGACCCAGAGGGGTGAGGAGCAGGGCTGGGACTGGCTTTGGAGCTGCCATGGCCAAACCACAGCTCCAGGCTGTGGAAACCACAACATTTCACCAAATCCAGCCCTTGGGGTGAAATCCCAAAGCTCTGCAGCTTTGGATGAGGGCACGGAAACAACGGCGCTGCCTTTTGGGGATTTAACATTTCCCACTGTTCTCCCAGCAGGAACCACCGGTGCCAGCCCCGATTCCAGCCCCTCCCCAGCTTCCAGCCAGTCACCTGTGCCACCAGCACCTGGTGGGATGTCACCAGACACATCCAGGCCAGCAGAGATGATTCCAACCCTGGACACATCCACGCTGGCAGAGGGGACAACCCAGCTGCCCATCCCACCCTCGGATTATGCTGCAGGTTGGGCCAGTTCCCAAGGAATTCTCTCATCCACAAAGGCTCTTTTGATTTTCCAAAGGAATTTTTCCTTCTTTCCACCCTCCTTATTGAGGCTCCTCCCAGCACCCACCCCTTTCCCACCTTTGCAGCTCAAAATTCCCTCTTCTCTCCTCTTTTCCAGTTTCCATCCAGTCCGTGGCCTCTTCCATTGGTAAGCTAGGGGGAAAAAAACTTATTTGGGAAAATGGGGGTTGTTTTAATTTTTTAAAATTCCTTTTGGGGGCTGTGGGAATAAATTCCAATAGGAATGCCACTGAGGGAGGGGGGAAGGATTCAACACCCAAATTTCTTCCTGGAAAGAAGAATTCCCAATTCCCTCCCTGCAGGGGTGGGGAGGGCACCTTGTGATGGTGCCTGGCGTGGTTTTGGCTCCTCGCTCTGTGTGTCCATCCCACAGGATTCCTGGTGCTGCTGGCCACTGGAATTGGGGCTGCCTGCTGCTGGAGGAGGAAGTAAGTGCCATCAAAACCAAGCCCCAGGAATGAGTTTTCCAAAGAAAAACCTTGGAATGCCACTGATGCTCCTGTTCCCTGCACAGGTGCACCAGGCAGGGCTACACGGTGACAGAGACAGACATTCCTATGGAGGCTCGTCCCTCTGGGAGTGAGGAGGTGGCACCTGCTGTCATTGTCCCCACGGGCTGAGCACCCACCCTGGGGACACCTGGGGCACCCACCGTCCCCAGGGATGCTGGGATGGAATTCTGGATGCTCTCCTGATGGGTGGCAGAGCACAGGAGCAGCCAGGGATGTGTGGCTGCTCTCCCCAGCCTCAGCATGGACGAGTCCCACGGATGAGCCCAAAGGTGGGTGGGGTCCTGCACTGGCAGCTGGGATTTGGGGCTGCTGGGATGGAGCTGAGCTGCCCTGCCCCAGATAATTCCCATTCCCTGTCCAGGAGCATGGATGGAGATGGATTAGCTGGGAAAGTGCCATCCCTTTCCTTGCTTTGTCCCAAATCCCAGAAAACCTTTGGAGAGGGATCCAGCCAAGCATTTCCCCCCATCCTCATCCCTTTCCCTGCTCTGTCCCAAATCCCAGAAAATGTTTGGAGAGAAACTCAGCCAAGCATCCCCTACATCCTCATCCCTTTCCCTGCTCTGTCCACAAATTACCCCAAATCCCAGGAATTGGATGGAAAACACCCAGCCAAGCATTTCCCTACATCCTCATCCCTTTCCTTGCTTTGTCCCAAATCCCAGAAAATGTTTGGAGAAGGATCCAGCCAAGCATCCCCCACATCCTCACCCCCTTCCTGCTTTGTCCCAAATCCCAGAAAATGTTTGGAGAGACCCAGCCAAGCATTTCCCCCCATCCTGATCCCTTTCCTGCTCTCTTCCAGGCACTGAGCCAGAGGTGCTGGGACCATCCCACACAGCTCAGGGATCCTTTGGAAGCACTTCCAGCACCAATCCCAGCCCTGGATCCTGATCCCCACAGGGAATCCAAGCTGGAACAGTCTCTCCACAGACACCATCGAGGATCAAATAACACAATTTAGGGAATGTTTTCCTGTGTATGGTTTTCCTTTTATCCATTTGTTTCCTTATCCAGGTTTTCTCCACTTGTTTCCTTACACTCCAGAAAAGGCAGCTCTCTATTTTTATGTATTAATAAATATATTTTATATAGAAAATAACACTCAGAGCAGTGGATTCTTCAATGAGATGTTTCTGGGAAGGATTGGATTGGGATGAATCCATCCCCACACCACCAAGGACATTCCCACTGGACACCCCAGAAACGAAAGGTTCATTCCCATCCTCCAGTGGTGACAGCAAAGTGGCAGCTGACAGTTCTTCAAAAGCCTGGGAAGCAGCAGGGATCCAAATTCCATGAAATTCCTTTTCCTGGCTGCTCTGTTGGTGCCTCTGATCTGGGCACATCCTGCTCCCAAGGAATGCTTGGGAAGGCTGGAAGGGAGCCCTGACCCAACCCCAGCCTTTGTGATCCCAATCAGATCCAAGAATTTGGGGGAATTCCTGCCCATGAAGGGAAAAGTGCAGCTCCATGAATGAGAAAAAACCAGGATGCACGAGATTCCTGCAGCAGGCACAGCCCACAGCTCCATTCCCCTCCTGAAACCATTTTCAGTTTTGATTTCCCATGGAAAACAGATTTCCCAGATTTCTGGAACTGTGGCACAGGCAGGGAGAGCATGATCCCCCTGAGCATTCAGGAGGGCAGGGAAACAAAGGAGATTTAAGGGCAGGGAAGAGGCACAAAGGAAGTGCTCAGGATTTTTTTTGGCTGTAACTTTAATTTGAGGATTGGAAATCCCTCTCTGGTTTGTCCCTGAGTTGGGCTGAAACCAAAGCAAAGGAATTTTTCTGCTGCTGCCTCATTTCTTCCCTCTTGGTTGGCTGCAGGGAGAAGGGAAAGAGTCCAGGGAAATCCCTTGGCTGCAAGGATGGAAATTTAATTCTCTGGGACAGATTTAGGATTTCCTCCCGTGGCTGGGCAGCAGCAGCTCATTTCCAAGAAATAAACTTCCTTTGGATACTTTCCAGCATTGTATTTCCTAATTTTCCAGTGGCTCAGAGGGATTTCCAGGAATGATGGGATATTCAGGAAGCTTGGGGAAGAGGGGGAATGCTCCAAAATGAATCCTGTTCTGTCTGACCCCATTCCTCAAGTGCAGATTCCTCTGGATTCCTCATTCCCAGCTCCTGAGGAGAAAAAGAATCACAGCATTCCCAGGAAGTTCCTCTGGAGCTGGGAACATCCTGCTCCAACATCTGTTTGATTTTGGAGCTGGGCTGAAATCCTGCTCCAACATCTGTTTGATTTTGGAGCTGGGCTGAAATCCTGCTCCAACATCTGTTTGATTTTAGAGCTGGGCTGAAATCCTGCTCCAACATCTGTTTGATTTTGGAGCTGGGCTGAAATCCTGCTCCAACATCTGCCTGATTTTGGAGCTGGGCTGAAATCCTGCCCCAACATCTGCCTGATTTTGGAGCTGGGCTGAAATCCTGCCCCAAACATCTGCCTGATTTTGGAGCTGGGATGTGCCAGGAGGATTTGTCCCACATCCAGGACGGCTCTGGGAAGCTGGAGGGCTTTGTTGGAGCTGGATTTACTTTTCCTTGATGGCTGGGAAAGAGATGAGTGGGGTCAGGGGGCCGAAGAACTGCCGGGTGCAGGCTTGGCAAAGGAGTCCCCCTGGATCCTGGCTGCCATCGCTCTGTGGAGGAAAAGAGGAGATTTCAGGGAAGGGGAAGCTGCAGGAACACAACCTCGGCTCCCAAGCTCTGCCACAAGCCAGGGAACAGAGCCATGAGGTGCCCAAAACAGGGAATCCCCCACAGAATCATGGAATGGCTGAAAAACAGCTCTAAGGACACCCATGTCCCCAGGTGCCACATCCACAGGGCTTGGAAATCCCTCCAGGGATGGGAATTCCAGCCCTGCCCATTCCATGAAGGAATTCTCCCCAAAATCCAGCCTAAAGCTCCCGTGGCACAGCCTGAGGCTGCTCCCTCTTGTCCTGGAGACGGAGCTCCACAGATTCCCCACAGAGCTTGGCCTTCCCAGCACCTTCCAGAAAAGGATCCAGGTGGCACCAAACCCAAACCTGCCCCAAAAGCTGGATTGTCACTGGGGCCAGGGGAGCTGTGCCCATCCCACATGGATATTCCATGAGTCACACATGGGATCACACACAGCAAAACCCCAAAAGCTGGGATGTGCCACAACCCCAAAGCTGGGATCCAGGACTGAGTGTGGGATGTTCAGGGTGGAGTGGATCTGTGGGAAGTGCACAGGGACCTGGAACTGCCCCTGGAATTCACCCTGGTTGTGAGCACAAGGAAATGGACGGGGAGCTGAGATCCCTGCTCTGAGCAGGGCTGGAGTTCCCAAATCCCAAATCCCAAGGAAGTTACACACAAAAGTCAGTGGGAGCTTCTTCAGCAGCAGCCCCGAGCTGAATTCCAGGGCTTTGGCACATCCTGGCACACAGCAGGTGCCAGCAGCTCCGGCCTTGTCCTGCCCAGCCTCACTCGGCAGCTCCACCCGCAGGAAACGCTCCTGGGAACAGAAAAATGGGAATTTCAGCCCTCAGAGGCAGCTGAGGGAAGATGAAGGGTGTTGTGTTGTTTTTGAAACCCTAAGGGAGTGATTTGGAACGTGATGGGATTTAAAGGAGGAATAAAACTCTGAATTTGTGGTGAGGAAGAAGCTGCAGCATAAGGCAATAGGAGGAAAGAGATGAGGAGGGAAAAATGAAACAGGGAAAAAAAAGGAGAAAAGGGAAGGAAGAGAAAAGGAAGAGAAAAGGAAGAGAAAAGGAAGAGAAAAGGAAGAGAAAAGGAAGAGAAAAGGAAGAGAAAAGGAAGAGAAAAGGAAGAGAAAAGGAAGAGAAAAGGAAGAGAAAAGGAAGAGAAAAGGAAGAGAAAAGGAAGAGAAAAGGAAGAGAAAAGGAAGAGAAAAGGAAGAGAAAAGGAAGAGAAAAGGAAGAGAAAAGGAAGAGAAAAGGAAGAGAAAAGGAAGAGAAAAGGAAGAGAAAAGGAAGAGAAAAGGAAGAGAAAAGGAAGAGAAAAGGAAGAGAAAAGGAAGAGAAAAGGAAGAGAAAAGGAAGAGAAAAGGAAGAGAAAAGGAAGAGAAAAGGAAGAGAAAAGGAAGAGAAAAGGAAGAGAAAAGGAAGAGAAAAGGAAGAGAAAAGGAAGAGAAAAGGAAGAGAAAAGGAAGAGAAAAGGAAGAGAAAAGGAAGAGAAAAGGAAGAGAAAAGGAAGAGAAAAGGAAGAGAAAAGGAAGAGAAAAGGAAGAGAAAAGGAAGAGAAAAGGAAGAGAAAAGGAAGAGAAAAGGAAGAGAAAAGGAAGAGAAAAGGAAGAGAAAAGGAAGAGAAAAGGAAGAGAAAAGGAAGAGANGGGTGGGAGCCACGGGATTGGGGTGGGAGCCACGGGATTGGGGTGGAATCCACGGGATTGGATGGGCTTTGAGGTCCCTTCCAAGCCAGACCATCCCAGGATTGCAGCTCTGGAAGGACAGGGGGGGTTTCTCTGGAAAAGCAGGAATTTGCAGCCCCTGCCTGATCCCAAATCCCACCCTCCAGGCAAAGGCAGGACTCTGAACACGCCCAGAGAAAATTCCTGGTTTCCAGTTTGGAGCCCAGGAGGAGCTCCCCAATCCCTGCATTTTCTCTGCTCCCCCAGAACAGGAGCCCCAGGGAATTCCCAAAGCTGGAATATTTATGGAATGGGAGAATCCTTAGGGTTGGAAAAGGTGTGCAGCAGAATGGGGAGGGAGAAGCTGTTTCAATGGGAAAAATCACTTTAATGGGAAAAAAATCACTTTAATGGGAAAAAAATCACTTTTGGTACCTATTTCTAGATTTAATGGAAATAAAATCACTTTAATGGGAAAAAAATCACTTTAATGGGAAAAAAATCACTTTAATGGGAAAAAAATCACTTTAATGGGAAAAAAATCACTTTTGGTACCTATTTCTAGAGCCTCTAAAAATAGGGAGGGCTCTAAAAAGAGGTACAAAAATTAAAAATAGGTTTCTTTTCCTTACTCTGTTTGGACACAAGATCATGGAATCATGGAATTATTTAGGTTGGAGTCCAACCTTTCCCAGCAAGTGCCACATCCACGTGGATTTAAATCCCTGCAGGGATGGGGACTCCAAACCTCCCTGAGCAGCTCATTCCAATTTTCCTGGAGAAATTTTCCCTAAAATCCAATTTAACCTCCCCTGGCCCAGCCTGAGGCCGTTCCCTCAGCTCCTGTCCCTGGGAGAAGATCCCAAATCCCTCCAGGAATTCAGGGAGTTGTGCAGAGCCCCCCCTTTCTCCAGCCCTTTTCCCACTTTTTGGGGTCTCCACGGAGCTGTTCCCTCGTTCCTCACCCAGAGCCAGGCTCATCCTCCTCAGGAAAGCCTCGCTGGCAGGAGGGACCTGCACAAAATCATCAGCCACGCAAACGGTGTCAAACTCCAGGCCCTTGGCTTGGTGCACGGTGCCCAGCAGAAAATCTGGGAGAAACAGGCAAAAAGGAGCACTCTTGGCAGCAATAATGGGATTTTTTTTGTTGTTGTTTTTCCCAAATTTAAATCAGGAGCAAAGCTCCCCCGTGGGGAACCCAGGGAGATTGCTGGTTGGGATCCCGAGCTCCAGCCACATTCCCCAGCAGGAATGTTGAGTTTTTGAGGAATTTTCTCTGCCCAAATTCCAGCAGGAATCCCAAATATCCAAGGGTTCCTCATTCCCCTGTCCCAGGGGATCCAACCTGG